>MAVT02000031.1:0-79296 GCA_001702395.2 Diaporthe helianthi | reverse complement strand
GATAAGATATAAAATATCTTTTTAGATAAATATAGTAAGTTTTACTATATAGGAAATTCTATTGCGAATCGATTCTTGTCATCTAATAAATAATGAGCTTCTATCGCATAAATTACCCTGCAAGTTCCCAGACTCCTAGAATCTCCAGTACTTAAGTAGGGCTGTTTAAGACCAATTAATCTAGTTGCAGCAGTTCAGGCTTGTCGCTGATAACAGAACGTCCCACGTGCCCATAGTCTTCTTTCTCGAGTACTGGTTAGGAACAACTTTGAGGCTTAGAAATAGGAAAGTAAAAGCAGCCAATCACGCCGGCGGGTATAATTTTGCTATTCTGGGGGGAAAAAAGGGAGAACGGGTTGTTTCTGAAAACTTTGAAAGGAAAATAATGCATGGCGGGAAGCCCATTCTGATCCAGACAAAGATCGTTTTTACCCTTGTTCTCGACTTTGAACAATGCCCTTATCAAGTCTCAAGGCCTTTGCAATATCAATACCATTGCATTTGGGTTTTATATAGTCCTAATTATCTACCTAGGTAGCCAACTAAGGATGCGACCCAGAAGTCTTACCCTGATGATTAGCTAGGTACTTCAGCTTCAGCTCCCTATAAATTAAATCCCCACGGCATCGCGTGGGTCAAGACTCGAATATTGCGGCGAACAGAAGTAACTAGGTACCAACGATAAAAGCCGTTTGCGAAATTGCCTAGGTGCAGGGATCCGCTTCGATAAAATTTCAGCCCGGATCATAGTCGTTATACGACTCCTGAAGTATCGTATTGCTTCTAACAATGGTCATGCGTGCATCACATACCTTTCCTCCTCGTATCTTGCCCGACATGGACGTGGAACGGTTTGTTCGGATCCAAGATCTCAAGGTCACCTATGGATGGGAAGAAACCGAGTACGAGCGTGCTGTTCGCGAGATTCGAGAGGGAGAAAAGAGGCCGGGTAGTGATTGGGTGTTATTCGTTTTCCCCCGAGTCTCTGGTCTAGGCAGACATATCAACAGCATTTTCTACGGAATAGGAACGATGGCGGAGGCTAGGGCTTACCTCGAGCACCCTCTCCTTGGACCAAGACTACACGATGCTACAGAAGCTGTTCTGGAATGTGGGAATGACAACCTTGGCACCCTTTTCGGAAATTCCCACGAAGTTACACGCTTCAAATCGTCCATGACGCTCTTTGCGCAGGCCTGCCTGGGGACTCAAGATGAGTCGTTTTTGCGAGTTATCTTGAAGTTCTGGGGAGGCATCCGTGACGATAAGACATTGGACATAATGAAATCGTGGTAGATGTTCAAGTTGACCAGAGCCTGAATCAAGAGGATTTACAACTAGAATATAAGAGTATAACACTGGAATCTCAAAGTTGGGTTTTTTCTGCCCTAAAGAGTCCTGAACAATAATTTCCTTACAATCATCATCAAGCGCAAGCTCGGTACATAATCATGTAAACATGCGCGGAATTATCTCTTTAACAACTACCATGTTCAAGATTAGAGTAATCTCAGTGAAGCATGAAGCAAGTATTGTCTTGAGGATCTACAAGCTTTGCTCGGGTTTCTGCCACGCGGTCACAGTATGTCAAGGTTCAATTTCCTATAGTACATGTGCAATCTACCACAGGCCGACCTCCAGGACTTTAGGGGACCAACCTTAAGTGCTCTTCACAGACAACACCCAGGGACAGGTGCCACGAATAGTACCATTGCACTGTTCATACAAAAGGCGACGCCGCCATCTGCCATAGGCACACAGCAACTTATATCGTGACAACAGGTACCTAGGGTACCTAGGTAGGTGAGCCGATTGCGTTGTGCCATAATGTACATATACAACTTTTTTCAAGTGCTTATGTAAAGTCTTTTCAAGGGCTTTTCAAGGGTAAAATACAATTTAATCTTTTTACTAAGTAATTGAGCGCTAAGTCTATACATCACAAGTGACCTCTAGACCCTTAGGTATTCGGGATTTCACAGGTCCTTAAGTACTTAGTAACCTACCTACGTAGGTACCTAAGTACGTATGTAGGCGTTTATTCGAAGGCAGCTTTCGCAGGGCTGCAATTGTAGTAACGTTGAATTTGTTCATAACCCTTAGGAAGTATCTAGTTTTAGTCTATAAAATTCAGATACATATACTGAGAGTGTTTTATAGATGCGACTTGTTCAGTCGAGAGCGGTTTACCCCACCGCCCGAGGGCTCATAGCCAGCCAGCACTGAGGAGCAACGAGCACGACTTTGTGGTGTGAGATGCGAGGCAGATTGCGCCATTCCGACACGCAGCCGATTTCAAATCCTCGGTACGTCAAAACTGGGGAACAGCTCACCCGCAAGATCCTCATGACTGAATCACCCTGCAAGCCCACCAATGTCTCAATCTCAGCCCCAGACCTGTTAGTTGCAGCTGTTCTGGGGCTGGTCAGCTTCTAATGTCATTTGCTGGCCTCGTGAATCACGACATATTCGCCAATAGCTTGCTCGGCTTGCTACATACCTACCCTAGGTATGTACATGGCGATGACTGGAATCTTTTAAAAGCCCTTGAGCTGCTCCTGGAGATCTGCCAGATGCCCCGGCGACTGATTGAAGTGTCGCTTGAGGGTTAGTGCTGTGGGTGTCACTCCAGCACTGAGCTGTGCCCACACTCCCTCCAGTGCCGAACACACACACACACAAACACACACACCCCCCCACATTTGGATATCATACGCGCCATCCATGCCTGCGATTGCGAATTTCGAGAGCGGCTGTACTATACTTTACCCGCACTAGTTCCCGTGAGCTTGAATCCATACAACGGGGTCAAGCTACATTGAACTCCATGCACACTCCTTGCCCAGGCCGAGAAGAGTTTGCCTCACGGTCCTAGTCCGGCTCCGCTCTCACTCCTTGGTCGCCAAAGAGATAACGGGGGCGAGATGTCAGGTCGTACATATAAGGTTGCTCGACCGTCCATTTGCTTCGATGATTCCCCCGACATCTATGTGCCGCTGCTCTCAGGGACAATGGCGACCGAAGACAAATCCCAGCACGACGTGCGCGCTTCCTCGGCAGATTCTCCTGGGCGAGTAGAATTTACTTTTGGCGATGACTCGTCAGGGAAGAAGGCACCGTGGTGGTCCTATTTTTGGGTAAGGTTGAGAGATGCCCCGGGGCTCCAACGGCACATGCAGTTTCGAGAGCTCTAGAGACACGAGCTAATAACCTATCCTAGGATTATGAACCGACGAGGACTGCAGAGGAGCGGAAGTTGTGAGCATCACTCTTTTCCTGTCATCTGTTGACCGATCTCCATTGCAGGACTGACACTTGAGCACCACACTTAGCGTGCAGAAACTAGATGTTTCCCTCCTGACCATCCTATGCTTCGGGTACTTCATCAAAAACTTGGACCAGACGAATATTTCCAATGCATACGTATCAGGGTTAGTACCCAAGTACTTACTAATTAAGTACCATTCATCTGCTTTTACGGACAGGATACACATGTACCCAAAGCAGCCTCTCACTAACACGTCTATGTTGACATTAGAATGAAAGAGGACCTTTCCATGGACTCGAACCAACTGAACTTGATAGATGTGGCGTGGACTACAGGTTATGTCATCGGGCAACTTCCGTCCCAGTTTTTCCTCACCAAAGTTCGGCCCTCGGTTTGGATCCCAAGCTGCGAGCTTGTATGGACTATCTTGACCTTCTGCCTTGCCACCACGACCAGTAGCAACCAAGTGATTGCGATTCGCTTCCTGGTCGGCCTCGTCGAGAGTATCTTCTATCCGGCCGCACACTTCTTGATCGGCAGCTGGTACAAGCCGAGCGAGCTCGGCAAACGCGCCTGTATATTCCACGCGTCCTCGGCGGCGGCGGGCATGTTCTCCGGATACCTTCAAGCAGCTGTTTACACTGGCTTGAACGGAACTCTTGGCCATAGTGGCTGGCAGTGGCTTTTTATTATGGACGGCATCATCAGCCTGCCAATATGCCTTGCGGGCTACTTCGTGATTCCCGACCTGCCAGAGAACACCCGTGCCTTCTACCTGACCGACGACGACGCTGCGCTCGCCCGGAAGCGGATGGATTCTATTGGCCGTGCTCCCCGCCGGAAGCTGGGCTGGTCAATATTGAAGCGAGTCTTTACACGCTGGCATGTGTGGGCTTTGACGCTCCTTTATATTGTCTTCATCAACACCGGGCCTTCATCGAGCGTGAACCCGTTCTCTCGTAAGTACCACCTGCACTTTTCACCTGTCACGCATCCCCGTTCCAAGGTTCCTTTATGTCTTGGAACCTTCTAGATATTATGCAATACTTTTAGGACCCTTGGCAGTACTAACATTACTGTTACAAAGTTTTCTTGAAATCCACCGGGTGGCCCGTGACGTCTGTTGTAAGTACCAGTTGACTACTTTCCGTGCCGCTCAAGTATGGATACTGATATCAGCACCGCAGAACATAATACCCACGGCGCAGTCCGCTATTCAACTCGTGTCGACTGTCAGCTTCTCCATTCTTTCGGACTACCTGCGTTCGAGACCAGCAGTGATGAGCATATCCACGTTCTTCGGCTTTTTTACGTCACTGTTGCTTGCTATCTGGTCGATCCCGGCGGGTCTGAAATGGTTCTCGTTCTTCGCTTCTAGAATTTCCGTTGCATATGGACCCTTATCCATGACCTGGGCAAATGAAATTTGCGGTGCTGATGCTGAGGAGAGAGCGGTGGTGTTGGGAGTTATGAATGCCGCGGGATACGCGTTCAATGCGTGGCTCCCGCTGCTAACTTACCCCGTGGCGGATGCCCCAAGGTTTAGAAAGGGCTTTATCTACACGACCGTCGCATTTGTGGCACAGGCATTTATCACTTGGACGATTTGGTGGCTGTCCAGGCGGGACAGGAAAAGGGAGGAAAAGTCCGCAATTAATACAGCAGGAGTTAGGCAAGAATTGTAGACCGGAAGTCATATAGCATACTATCTATCACTCACTAAATATACCTTGCGTCGTGCATACATAAATTTGTGTCCCCCAGACATTTGAAAGTAAGCCTGCTTTTCCGAAAGGAACAACAGGTCTATTAGTACAAAGTTGAGCCACAGTCCGGCGCCTCCCACTCCTTTTGAAGTTGGCAGGCCCTGCCCCAGGTGCTTACGCCCATCTTCTTTTTTTAACATTGGATAATCCAGCTTAAAAAAAAAGCCTTCACCTGCTGCTCATGACACAAGTAGAGCACAACATCGACTGAGTGGCCTTTGTTAGACCATGTAGCTGGCAGTAGATACTAAGCTGATGCGTCGTCTGTGGGTTGGTGCAAGCAGAGCATTGCATTGACTCGGTAGCCTTTGTGACACCATGGACCTGGCAGGCTATGCGCAAGCCGTGGGTAGTTTGTGGCTCGGCGCAGATTATGCAAGCCCTACCCCAAGGGGTGTTGGTGGCCTGAGCTGGGCCGTGTACATGGCAATTAATGACCAAGGGTTCTGATGACTCTGATTTCGACATGGTGCAAACTTTGGGTTTGATGTAGGATAACTAGAGAGCTTGTTGTTGTTGTTGTTGTTGTTGTTGTTGTTGTTGTTGTTGTTGTGTTTTAATGTGTTGCGGTGCGTAAGTGCTATTGATGAGACTGAATGAAGGCTGACGGGCGTGGAGACAACCAGACGGCCAACAACTACCCAGGTAGTTAGCTTTTATAACAAGATTTGAACGCTTGTGGACGTGCACAAGGTGCCCCCTTAGCATTGTTCAACTCAACAAAATTCATGGCGCCCAGGCAAGTTCTTCGGCTACCTAGGTAACCATCATGCTTCAATCTCCTGGCCCCCTTGATGAGATCCGCCGCTTTCTCGCCAATTCCGTACGCCTGTAGGCCGGCATTTGCATATGTCCTCCCTGAGCCGTTCAAACTAGGCATTCTACTGACATCTGCGACACGTAGGTTTGTTACACCTCTGACCCTGAGCTTTTCGTTCACCACTGCATTTGTGTTGTCGCGTTTCCCCATATGTAGCACATCTATGGATGTTCCTGCAACGTGATAACCTTAATGGCACAATTGTTACATCCCAGCCACAGATGGAGAGTACATGTGTAAGACAACAGAGGGGAAGACGCGAGATGGGGTCTTACATGTGGCAACTCAATGCACGGCTTCTTCGGTGTCAGTCCAATGGGATCACGCCCGGGCACACTGGGCGAGTGGGCGAGGATTTCCACAACTGAGAATCAGCAAGCCTGTCGTCTAGCCGGGCGAATCCAAAGGGGTCAAAGGGGGAAGTTCGACAGGAACCCAGTTTTGCTCTCCTTCTAGAGCTTATAAGACTTGGATCGTGGTGCGCCAGGTGCCGTTGGTCAGGCTGGGCTTGGAAACCTCGAAAAACATAAAGAAGACCTGTAGACGATGAGATAGTCCATGAGATTTTTGCCTACTCCGGGAAGATCGACAACGACGGGGATTCTCAGAGTAGCGAGCTCATCCTTGGCTCCTATTCCAGATCTCTGCAAAATGTTGGGGCTGCAGTAATCACCGCCGCTGATGATGACCTCCTTGGTTGCGGTTAGATCGAAGGGCACGCCATCTGCGCTCACCGCCCGCACACCAGTGGCTACCACTTGACCTTTAGTTTCTTTTAAGACTACTTTGTCGACATAGGTCTCCGTCAGTATTACAATATTGTCCCTGCGGCGAGTCTTGGTGTAGAAATCGGCCCCTGTTGTGCGGATGCCCTCATGAACAGTGGCGGGGCATGTCCGCAGCCGTGAGGATTTTTACCGTGCGAGAACATGTCATCGTCAAGCGGGAGGCCTGTAGATATCATGAACTCGAGAAAAAGCTTCGAGATAGGCGCCAAGTCGTGTGGTTCAGTGTGCCATGGAGCGGCCCGTCGTACCTGTGAGAAGGCTTGCTATACATATGTAAGCCTTGATCCACTTCTTTCCATGGAACGTCTCGGCCTTTGAGAGCACCAACGTCAGTGCTTACTGAGAAGGCTAAATTTGTATCTATTGATGTATCGGCAAAGCGTGACGAGGAATAGTTGCTCACCTTTTGCACCTACCTGAAGAATTCTTCGCCGCTCCGTCCGTCCAGGCGATAGCCCATGTTGCCACAAAAACAAGATGAGGGACCGCTGATTTCTGAGACCTGTAGACGCTTGAGTTGGACAAGTGCTGAAGGCAGCTTCCACGATGTCGAATCTTGCTCCCCATTTGTTTTCAGGTGACAAAGCCAAGCCAGATGTTAATCACGTCCAGTGCTCAAGTGAGATTCCAGTCAATATCAATGGATTGGCAAATGCAACAATTCGCAAAATTCCAACTTGTTTTGTTCACCCCCTCACAGGCTAGAGTACACAAGGCCGCTTGACTTTGTGTCCCGTTTCACTTGAACAGCTAGATCTCCAACGTTGAACCCACGAGAACACTCAAGTGCTGCTTCGTCTTTCAGGCCCGGCAATGCGTTCCCCCGACGGACCTTGTAGAACAACTGTTGAGAAGAATGCGCTCGTCTATTCAAGTACTGAAGTAGGCGTTGTGGACCTTCCCACTGACTATGCGAGGCCAAAATGATGATCCAGACCAATCCTTCACCTTGGGTGGTGAAGAACCCGAGAATTCAAGGTTGAAATTACGGAAAGTCTCAAATGTTAACTCTAGAGCTTTGTGAATAGTCTTGCTCGTCCATCTCAAACCTCAGTGCCTAGTATGCCTGGTGGGCTAATATTACGACACTCGACGCTTGGATTGTGACTTAAAACAACCTTAGAAAGGAAGGTTGACCGAGAAGAGCTCCAGGGAAGCTAAGGGGTGAAGCGCTCGAACATTGAAGTGAGGCAATTGTCTATCAAAGTTGTATGCCACTCTTCTGAACTAATACTAGCACGGGAAATAATGCGTGTGTTTGAATGAAATCTGGATGCTGTGGTAAACATGGGACAGAGGCGACGATGGGCTCGAGAGCCGGGAACTACTACAGCTCCCTAGGCGCTAATTGAGCTGAAAGGTTCCCATAATCCGGAATCGAGGTGGGATCGTGGCAGTTGAGCCCTGATTTTGTGAGATGGGGTGAACGGTGAGCAGTCCTGAAGTCCCAGCCACTCTCCGGATTGCAGCCAGCAGCTTGCGATGGGATTCCCCACTGCACGATTACGTCACACATATGGCCCCGCGATGATCGGCTCGCGTGTGCCTTGCAAACTGGAGGGCCACGATGATGTGTTGGTCGAGTCGGTAAGGTGATTCTTGTTGACCGACACCGAGTGGGAAAAGAAGCCCCGCCGCGCTCACCACGCTTTTTTAAGGTTTGCGTTGGGCATCGTTGACCTGGTTCTGCCTCCCCGTCGTCGAGTCCGGAACTCTGGCTGAGAGACGGGGCCCCACTCTGTTCTGAAGGTACTACGGATTACTACGGAGTAGGTCCGTCCCAAGCAGTCCAACGACAGACAACGTGCCAAAAATGCCAACCTCATTTGAAGTCTGTCGTCATTCGGGCTGTTTGTAGTCCACAACACCAGTACTGCAGTGTAGTGTAGTCTGCCAGAGCTGCCAGACTGCCAGCCCGCCCGGCTGTTGTGTTTGAACTTTGGATACGATGATCCCGGAGCCGCATGCAGCTGTCATCCACAGCTGTTGCTGAAATGTGGGCTGTCAGCTCTAAAAACAGCAGGGCGGGCGGGCGGGCGGCGGGCCTGGTGTCTGAGTGGCTTGGTGTCTGGCCAAGGACAGGACCCATTCCAAGATAGAGGATGCCCTGCCGTGGCCTCGACACAGCAATGTGGCACAATGTGACCTGAAACACGCACTCACAGCGTTCGCAACTTATTTTTGGGGAGTCCGGGCAGGATCAGCTGTCAAGTGCTTGCATGCCATCATGCCTTCAGCCTGCGATCAAGTTGTTAGCCCGCGGCCACCCACACCCTCCCGACCTTTTTTTCGGGGCCACGACTCGACAAAACCTGCCAGGCCATTAAACCCCGGTTGCCGTTGTTCGCTATTGATGACACAGGGCAAGCAAACCCTTGCCACCACAGCAGAGTAGTGTACTGTGTACTCCGTACAGCAGCCAGCCAAGCCGGTGGGTTCCAAGGTTTGTCCTCCCGCTTCCCGAGTGGCAGAAGCCCCAGAGACTTTTTCCTGTGTGCACTCTGCATAAGACGAGGGGGAGGGAGAGAGAGACTAGACCGTCGCCGACCACGTTCGGGACGGACGAACCAGGTGGTGAAGGTGGATTGGGCTGGCAGCTTGACGGCTGTCTGGTAGGGAGGAGCCTGCAGCAGCATGTGTCGTACTCCGTACCACGCCGTATCTCTCTCTGCTCAGCCCAGTGACGGCCTGACAGACGGACAGACGGGAGAGACTCGAGCAGCAGCAACATTGAATTCGCTCAGTACATAGGTATCTAGGTACCTACCTAGGTAGGTATGTATTCATGTACTGCCTAGGTAGGTACGGAGTACTCCTTGCCCACCTTCCTGGTCTCCCCACCTCAAGTGCTCCTCTTTCAAATGTTATGTATCTCTCCCCACCCCGCCGCCCACTTGAACGGCACATGTATTAATAAGTTCAAAAGATGCAGCTTCCACAGTCTGGCTCGCCCGTGCTTTCGTTCAGACTAGAAACAGCCAGAAACAGGCAGATGGTGTCTATCAGTAGGATGCATCGGACAAGACCGGGCCCCAACATGGCATGGGCAGATTAGATCAGATCAATCAGATCAATCAGATCAGCAACACCGAGGCTCGCCTAGGCTGCGTATGAAGAATAGAGACTGAATTGCTGTGGTGGCCTGAGTGGTAACCGCAGCGCCCTCACAAATAAGTACGCCGGTACCTACCTGGGTAGGTACCGGTAGGCTGCCTTCTGACAGTATGCCAGCCACAACATCCCGGATTGGCAAGCCTGTTCAGACCACCACCAACATGCACCTGGAACTCGGGAGGGGTCCATGGGCTGTGACACACTGGGCAGTCACACAAGGCACTTGGAAGACACAGACACGGTCACAGGCCCTGCCCCCGTCCCCGTCCCCGTCCCCGTTCCCCGTCCTCATCCCTCCCAATCCTCACACCCTTGGATCCATTCCTTGCTCCTCTTCTGCTACACTTATTTTTACTTTGTGCCTATCATCGTCGCAAGATTTGCTGGCCAGCTCACCATTCCTGCCTAGGGGCTTGCAGAACGCAGAACGATTCCTCGTGCGTGCAATCGTTTAGCACAGCAGTTGGTCTGGCCCACTGCATATCGTCATACATCACCGCTGCTGCGGATTACTCCGTACTTGAACAATACATCGCACATCGCACATCGCACATCGCAGCCGACCCCACCCCCCACCTTTGGGCCAGTTTAGCCAGCCTCCTCGACGCCAGACCTGACCAGCACAACCCGGCCAGCTACCCGAACAAGATCAACCAGGCAATCGCTGTCTACATACCTACCTACCCTACTCTCCCCCCCTGGTGTCAGCTCACGCACCTGCCTGGCTTATTCCCTCACCTCTTCTCATCCTTCGCCCGCTCCTCTCCCTCCTCAGAAATATATACATACCTACCCCCCAGGCACGGGAGAAGAGACCTCTCCGGTGACCGGCTCTGTCTGACCCTATCCTGGACCTGCCCTGAGCTGGCATCTGGCCCTATCCGACCTAGGTCGTACACCTGCTGCCACATAGAGCAGCCTCACAAGGAAGGTCGGTTCTTGTTTCAACAGTAGTCTCGAATGCAAAGGGACAGGGCGCTGAGCTTTCTCCCCAGTGACCGTCTCCAAATCTCAGCCCTCCACCCGAACCCGTCCTACCTGCGTCGATCTCCCGTTTGTGACCAAGCACCAGACCTCCGACCCAGACAGCAGCCACCATGCCTGAGACCTTCCGCCGGTACGAGGAGCGTGACGTCTACTACGACGACGATCCACCAAGAGGGCCACCCATGCGTAGAGGGCCTCCTCCTCCGCGCGACGAAGAGATTTACTACAGGGAGGAGAGACGATCACGCACCCCTCCTCCTTCCATGGCCCGGCGCAGCGATGTCCAGGTTACCGTTCGGGAAGAAGTGGACCGCGAGTCGAGGGTACCTCACTTCATGCGCGAGGAAGCCCGTCGACCAGCCGAGGCAGGTCCTCTGGTCTTGCGCCAACGCGACGTCGAAACCGTCGAGCGAGCTAGACCCCGGCCAAGGTCCCCGTCTCCGATTATGAGGGAGCGCATTGTTACCAAGACGAGGGCGAGGAGCGTGAGCCCCGGACCCCCGCCCCCGCCCCCGCCAGAGATCCGTGAAAGGGAGGAGATTCGTACGCGGATTATTGATCATTCCCGCGAGCGGATGCGGAGCCCCAGCAGGGGGCCGGCCATGGATAGAGTGCGCATGGGCACACGGATAATCGAGCGGCCAGACCGTTCGCCCAGCCCACCCCCGATCATGGAACGCACGCGCACCAGAATTACTGAGAGGGAGAGGTCGCCCTCACCGCGGCCGCTTCCGCCACCCGAGGTTGAGAGAAGCAGGCTCAGGATCATCGAACGGGAACGTGAGCGGGCTCCCACGCCTAGTCCAAGCCCCTCGCCCCCTCCACCTGAGCCCCAGGTAATCAGGGGCCCTACTATTGAGAGGGAGGTCATTACCCACTATCGAGATATCGATCACGGTAAGTGCCCGGTTTGGTGCCGTTTCCTCATTCTAATCAACCAACCGTGACAGGGCTACTTGCCACAGAATTGAAGAGAATTTCGGCTGACATGGGACTCAGGTCTGGTCATCGCGCGACCCCCTTCTCCTCCGCCACCACCCCGTCGAGTTGAGAAGCGAGAAACAGACATCGACATCTATCACGGTCGTGGTGAGACCGAGATAGACATCACCAAGACGCGATCCCATTCACGCGCACGCTCCATGTCCCGAGAACGGCCCAGGGTCTCGTACGACCCGCCTCCTGTCCGCGACCACTCATACTATCATGAAGACGACATCATGATCTCAAGTGGACGCGACAAGCTCAAGGTCGACATTGAGCATGAGCATCGGAGCTCGTCGGCTCGGCCTCGGTCGCGGTCAGCTGCACCAGGTTATGATGATGAGGCGGACATGATCAGGGGCAAGATTGACTCACGAGGTCGCATGGGCGAGGCCTGGGGCGGAGCCACCAAGGAATGGGTGGTTGTTGACGTCCCACCTGGCACCGAGAGAGTGCGCATGGACGGCGTCGGTGGTGGCGCTGCCGAGCTGACTTGGCAGCGGTACAACGGTGCTCGAAAGTCAAAGTTCATCCCCGAGCGTTCCAGTGAAAGTGCACTGGTGCCCTTGTCTCCGCCCACTTCGTCGTCCACGACCGTCATCTCTGACCGTGAGGCTCACGCCTCTCCCCGCGGTGACAGGGAGCGTGATCGATTGAGTGTGCAGATTTACGACAAGGAACGAGATGTCGAGGTTGAGAAAGTTAGTGAGAGGCGTATCACCCTGCGGCCTACACCTCCGCCGCCTGCCCCGATGCCGAAGCCCAGAGACATGTGGACTGAGGTCACGAAAGACCTGGTGGTCAGAGAAGCCATCGAAGAGCTTGGGTATGACTATGAAGAGACCGAGCAATTCTTCTACATCATGCAATACCTGAAATATGTAAGTCAAGCCATTCAGCTTTCGCAGATATTGGGCGTAGAGCGAGCGCTGACCTGAGATGCTCTCTTAGGAGGACGTTCTCGAGCTGGTCGAGATATCGGACCGTATCCGAGCTCGGAGAAAGGACCGCATTCGAGAGATCCAGTACGAGCGCGAAGTCCGCGACGATTGGGAGCGCGACCGCCGTCATCACCGCCATCGTCCCAGGTGGGATGATGAGCGGGAGAGGGTCGTCGAGCGTGAGGTCGTCTACGACACAAGCCGCCCTCGGAGGTACTAGATTTGCTCCGATGAGTGGACACGTACTCCTCTCGACGAGATGTTCACGAGAAACCTCATGAGGACCTCCCTGAAAGCCAGATACTTTCATCCTGTGGACCGGCACCGTCCGCCAGATAATCTTGAACCTTTTTTGGACACCACCACTCATCACCGCATCCGAGGCTTGAAACATTTGCATACCATTATATAGATAGCGGGCTACTGACGACTCCGATCTTTGTTGCCGTGCTTATACTTTCGGTTTCATCAGCCTGGATACCCTGACATGGGCACTTGACATTTGCAGGGTGCCTCTGCTGCCTTGGACTCCATTGATCTAACTGGTGGATCAACAGTACATATTTGTTGGTTTTGTTGCAAAACCGCGCAACATAGCGGCACGATGATATGGAATATAGTGGTCGACGACGAAACCTCGGCGAAGACGTTTGCACGGCCAGGGTGATATGATGAAGAGACGACGGCGTTTTTTTTTCTCTTCCCTTTTCTTCTTCTTTTTTCTTCCTCTCTTGTTCAGCTCGAATCATCTCCTTGCTTGGAGCAGTCTCTGTGCATATCATCATCACTTATCCCTGGGCATTTGACGATGTGATGAACAAGGGAAAAGGTTGAAGGAGCCTTGCTAGCAAAAGGGAGAATCGAGCAATAGTCGGAACGAGTTTTCTTTTTCAGCTGGGCGTTCGTGTATAGTGGGCTCTTTCCTGATGAAATCTATGAAGTTTATGACCAGCGATCGCATTGTTGTTGTGCGGGGTGCACCAAAAGGAATCCAAGCCGAGACTTTAACTGTTCGGTGCCCCCTTGATAGCGATCTTCTGACTTGCCATCCCTCCCACTCCATCACTCCTCCACGAGAAGGATTGAAGGCGTTCCGCTAGCTTCAACTTCTGCAGGTCCCCGACCCCCGACCCCCGACCCCCGAGTCCCGACCCCCAACTGCTGTAGCCGATCGTCTACTTCTGAGGCTAGCTGGGTGAATGTCACCGAGTTCAGGTTGTGTCAGCGAGCAGGCAGTTCACAACTTCTTGCACCTTGGGCCTGCCTGGATCAATTGATAGATCTCCAGATGCTCGACAAGACGCATCCACGAGCTACACATTTTGAAAACCTAGAGCTTTTGCAGTGGCTCGCCGATGAATGCCCCTCCGACGACATAACGGCGCCGGGCTGTTGCTCGGAAGGTCAAAGAATCTGTGTCTGTGATTGTTTCCTTCATCTTCCACTTGTACGTCACGACCCTGGGCCCGACCGTCACTTAGCCATAAGTGAGCACGACGACAGGCATGGAAGTAAGGGGGTGTCAGCTCCTTTCGCTTGAAGGTGTAGCTCAAACTGAAGAGAAAGACTGGGACTTGCCAGTCGATACTTGATTCGGAAAGAGTGGCATGTCAGCCAATGCACCACAAGGACTTGGAATGGCTCCAGTCCCATGATATATACCTCCCGCACTCAGGGATCGCAGTCACTATCACGACTGGGCAGAGGAGGTTGAGACGCCCTCAGCATGAACTCGAGCCATCGATGTTAGAGAAGGTGAATCAGTTTGATTGTACCACATTTAGCCCAATCCACGGTCAACGCCGCCTGAAGTCATAAAGTGACCGATGAACACCGTGATATCTGCGAAGAAACGCCACCCCCATAGAACCTATGCGCCTTGCACCAGTCCTGGGCCATATTGTGAAGCCCATCCAAAGACACAGAACCGTTCAGTAAGCCGGAAAGAAGAGAAAAGGGAGGCAGGTAACACTACAAACAAAGACTGTCTCAACCACCCTCGCTCTGTTCACTCCCATCTTCCCCAGTAATCTTCTCCCACGCCTCAGCGGCCTTCCCGGTCGTCCACTTCCAGGCCTTGCCGAACTCGTCAGTAGCCCAGCCCCAAAAGTGTTTGGCAGAATCGCCGACCGACCCAGCTTCATCCTGGACTTCACCGCGAGATGCCTCGGGATCGTCGACCCCAACCGGAGCAGACACGTCGCCGGTGACAACTGGATCGACGCCTAGTGCCTTTGAAGACGACGACAGGGACGAGGCTGGCGGTGTCGGACTTGCTGTTGGCTCCAGGGCGTAGCTAGTGACCGGATCCGACGGGACTTCAATGGCCGGGACCTCTTCATGCACGCCGACTGGTTTTAAGGGCAGACGTAGGGTACCGTTGTTGGGAGCGGGCTCAAGACCTAGGGAATCGCAAAGGATGTTGTACACCTCGATATTCTGGAAAGGTTCAAGCTTGCTGCCAGGCGCATGGGGGAAAGCAGGACCTCGTGCGATGAACACGGCCCGCATGAGGGGATGCTCGTGATCGTACCCGTGCAGGCCCTTTGGGCTGTAGTCGATGTTCTTTGCCTTTGCGTCCTCTATATCGAACTCGTCTTTTGTCACAATGGCCCACCCAGCTTTGGGAATAATCCAAAGAGGCGCAATGCGCTCGTTCTGGGAGAAATGATATCGTTCCGGCATGTTGACGTCTCGCAGGTATACCTCGAAGTTTGGGTTGCTTTTAGCCTTGTCCGCGAGTGCATCGTACATTTCTTCCACATCGGCCGAACTCTTCGGCCGCAAACCAACAAGTGGCCAGCCATCAATATAGTCAACCTGGCTGAGGTCCACAAGGTCGTCCATCTGAATCATCCGGGAGACGTCGGTGGTGGCCATGCCGTGATCGGACACGACAATGACATTGACAATATTGGTCAAATTCCTTGCCTCGAGGCCGAGGAAGATTCCGTCCATCATCTTGTCCGCCTCCTGGATGGTGGAAAGAATTTCTGTGCTGTTGGGTCCGAACGTGTGGCCGTCACCATCCACGTCTGGCACGTATGCCGCGATGAGCTGAGGCCGCATGTCTGCGGAGTTAACGTCTTTGTTCTCCATTCCGGGCCGATCGAGAAACTCAAATATCCTGTTGACCTTGTTGGAGAGCTTCTCCTTGCCGTTGTACTTGTCAATGAATGCGGGTTCGACGTCGCCGAGGTGAGCCTCGCTGCCCGGCCACATGTGGATGGCGCTTCGCACGCCTTGCTTCTCTGCGGTGACCCAGAATGGCTCACCGTTCCACCACTTCGGCTGCATGGAGACCTTGGTATTCGTGTAAAAGAACTCTTCCTTGAGATTGGGATCCCAGAAGCTGTTGCCGACCACGCCGTGTGCCTCAGGGTAGAGCCCGGTGGCCAACGTGAAGTGGTTCGGGAAAGTGACACTTGGGAAGGACGGGTTCATGTAAAGTGGCGAGACACCCTCCTTGACAAAAGAGTTGAGCCTGGGCGTGATGTTCCGTTGGAGGAAATCTGCCCTGAACCCGTCCAAGCTGATGATGATGGTGGTCGGTGCGAACAAGGCGGTGCCATTGCTGACGAGTGCCTGGTGTTTTAGCGCTGGCCGTGATTTGATGGACAGGCGCCATGCAACAATGGACAGCACCGCAAAAGCGACCGCGATCACCGCGTACACTACTGTCCATCGGCGACGGTGCCTCTTCCGCTGTGACTTGGCGTCTGCCAGATGAAGCAGTCCCCGGCGGTCGATCTCGTCGCTGTCCTCGCGGTCACTGCTACCTGTCGAGCTGGTCTCCTTCATATGGCCCTCCTCCATCTCGTGCATGAGCTCGCCATCCTCGCCGTCTTGTGCCTTCTCCAGCAGTCGCTCTTTCTTCTGCCTCCTCCTCTCGCGTCTTTGTCTCCTAGCCTCGCCTCTTAGGTCATCAAAGGACTCTTCTTCGATGACTCCTCTGTCGGCGGGACTGGTGGACCGGCTCTTGTCGCTCCTGGTCTTGGAAAACAGGCGCATTGGTAGCGGTAACGACAGGTTCGAACCCCTGCGCTGGCTGGATCCACTGCGTTCGCGCTGGCGTTCCTGACGCCGCCGTGCCTCGATGACCAGCTGGTCCATCTCCTCCTCCTCCAGGAGCACTATACGATCGTGGGCGCGCAGCTCACGGCTGTTGCGAGCTCTGGCCTGGCGTTCGTCATCTTCGGAGTCGCTCTCCTGGTCACTGCGGATGGAGGAAGCGTCGGGGTCGTAGCTCTTGGCGGAGAGCAGAGAGCTGTTGGGCGACTTGGGTCGGTTCAAAGGTTGAAGGAGGGGCATGGTGGGCGTGTGCGGGTGCGGGTGCGTGGCCGTCGCCAGCAATGGTGAAAAAGAAGGGCTCAGAAGATTAGAAAGCTCATGTGTGTTGGCATGTCGTTGCGACAAACTCCCAAGGTTTGATGATCATTGTTGTCGAGGATGGATTTGGATTTGCCCCCTTTCCCCAAGTCTTCCGACACTGGTCGCATTGCACCAGGTTCAACGGTGGGTCTACGGGACCTAATACGCTTGGCGTTTGATACCGCGTCGAAACGGGCAGGGGTGTATTTCTAGACGCCCTTAAGGCTTATTGAGTTGAAGCCTACCCTGGCTCCTTCTGCACGACTTCGACCCATGATAGTCTATATGCACCAAAATTTGTTGTACGCTGCTGCTGCTGCGGAGGGACAGCTCTAGTCAGACTTCATGGCCGTCTGGTACGGATACTGTGTATACCACACACAGTACAGTACTCCAGGAACGAGGCCCACCCACCCAGCCAGCCCAGCGTTGGCGCCCTGTCTCCACCTGTCGGCCCTCCCATGTCAGATAGTCGTTCGAGACATCTGGAGCACGCTTGGGTCATTGGGTGGGTCATTTAACTCTTTGAGGCTCAACCAAGCCTTTGGAGTGTGTCCTCGGCGTCGGCAGTCAGCAGCTCTCTATGCAGGGTGCCTGGTCAAGTCCAGATGTCGCTCGGCGAGACGAGCTGGGAACCACTGGGCAATATACGAGCAAAATGTCTCGAATCGGGAAACAGGTGGACAGCTTCCAGCTTTCCATGAGCTTGCTTACCTCTGCCGGCACAGTCACAACCGAGCGCCACCGAGGCCTGGACCCAGCCTCCTGGAATACCTCGAGTTGCACAAGATGCAATATTGAATCCCTTGGTGTGCGTCTTCATCTCTAGCGGCTCCCAGCTAGAATATGGCCCGAGTCGGTTTCTGAGCCCACTCTGAGGATGCTGGACACCAAGCTTTCTTTTCCCCTTCTCTTCCGGGCACTCTCTTCCCGGCACTCTGCCCGTGACGAGCACTTTCCTCAGTCATAGTAATGGGCGGCCATTCACGGAAATCGAGCACTTATTCGAGATGGTCTCTAACCCCTTGGCGATGTCCAGGCCGCCTGACAGTCGCCATTTCACCCATGTTGAATCCTCTCCTTCTACGTTATCATCAAGAACAAACAGTTGGGCTTTGAGAGATGACCTTGTCCGGAGGTTCTCAGCCTCGGCGCCAAAGCCGGACAGGGAGGAAATAGACAAGCATATAAAGTGCGCGAGCCATCTGTTGCCATCCGTGGTAGGCAGCCTCTAACTCTCTCAGATGTGCTGTCGACGCCTACAACGATGCCCTTCTGCAGCTTAAGCAGGTACTGAAGACGGATGATATCGATGATATCCTGTCACCATCTTCGACAGTCACAGAGCTACACAACGTTGCCATCAGCATCCAAAGAGCCCAGACTAATGTTCTCGACCAACGCCAGATCGCCAGGTTCGTCGACACGCTGAGCCACTATTCGGGGGTCTTTGACGTCCTATCACAATGCGCTTTCGGATACATGACGCTCATCTGGGGCGGCCTGAAATTTGTGCTGCTCATGGCAAAAAGTCATTACGACACATTATACAAGTTCACCGACGTCATGACAGAGGTTGGCACAAATTTGCCCGTGGTCGAGCTGTATAGGCGGATATTTCCCACGGCGCGAATACTACAATTCATCTCCCAGCTCTATGCTGCCATCGTCGAGTTTTTACAAGAGTTCATCATCTACCTCAAGCAAAAGAACTACCGCAAGTTTTTTGGCAACTTCACGAGGCCCTTCGACTTGCAGTTTGGCCGCCTCGTGTCGCGGATCCAGTCGTTTGCGCAGGCCATCGACAAGGACGTATACGCCAACGCCATTCTGTTACAAGTGACGCAGGCACAGAGCATGGCAAGACACCGCGTCGACTTGTCCATCCGGAGAACACACAACGAAAATTGCCTGACCGATGTCCCGGATATCGCTGTGTCGCCATACCTGCTCGACATGAAGAAGGCTCTCTTCCACGGCTTCGAGATCGAGGCGTCTTACCACGAGGAGCTGGCAGCCACGTTTAAGATGACCTCCTCACCGGCGTGGGCCAGGTGGCTATCTATCGAGCAGCAGTATGTCCCGAGTAAGTTCTCGCACAAGACAAACCTGGTCCAGGCTGAGTGCGACGCCCCGGACGCCGCGACCTGCATGCAATGGGTTACACAGGTGCGCGCCGAGTCTCCCCACATCGTGTCCGTTTTCCTGCTATGGGCCCGGGGCATGACGGCGCAGAGCGCCATAGCGTCCATCGTGTTCCAGATGGTGCAGCAGCGGCCCGCGGTCCTGCAACGGGCCGGGCTAAGCTTGAAGTCATTCTCTGCGGCCAGCGCATCGCTGCCCAAACTGTGGGAGCTGTTTCTCACCCTCGTGCGGAACCTGGGAGGCCTTATGGTGTATATATCCATTGGCTCGGTCGGGCAGGAGGAGTTCGACATAGTGGCCTGGTTTGTAGACCTTTGCCAGAAATGGTCCGGCCCGCCGCTGAACGTGGTGATCATCCACCCGTTTGATGAGAACTTTGTCCATGTGGAAGAATGCGTCGATCTCGACGACAAGTATGATGTACATCCTTCCCTCACCACCAGCGATGCGCTCTACCACGTTGTCCTTCTGGAATTGGAGGTCCAGGAAGCCCTCAGCGAGACGGTGCAGCTCGTTCTATGGGAGGCTCTCTGGCGCGAGGTCCGCTACGCAGTCATCGGCATTGCCGTCACCCAGGCAGTAGAAGAAATCATCAGGGGCGCGAAGGAGCTGGCCCAAGAGCGACACTGCGAAGAGGACGTGATTGCCCTCTGGGTAGGGACCGTGACCAAATGGACAAGGGACAACCGTGCATTCCGTAAGCATCACTTTTTTTTCTTTTTTCGACCTTGTCACGGATCCCCATGTTTCATGTTTTGGAATATTCTTGAATCAAATACCTTAGGACCCGTAGCAGGACTAACGTCACCATCAGACATGATGAGGGAGCAGATACAGCGACATCTGAATGTGGTAGACATACACCTCCCGACGGTCGTGAGGACGAGGCTGGAGAGGATGGTTAGCTCCGCTGCCGGGTCGCGGCTCAGCGCGCGGGAGAGGAGACGGCTGACAAAGGAGCTGCGGCAGGGGGAACCGAAGCCGCTGGGCGACGAGGAGAGGACTGCCATATGGAAAAGGATCCAGGCTACCATCAGGCCTGGGACGATGGACACGTATAACGCGCCTGTCAGAAAGTTGATGTTGGGGGTGCTTGAGGCATACCTGGATGATCCCCCGGAGCAGGAGAACGACGCAAGGCGATGCGTCAAGGGGTTAATGCGCGATGTGTTTGGTTGGAACAAGACGTGGAAGGCTGCCTTCCTGGATAAAGAGGGCCCAATTCTCGAGGGCATGGTCGCAGCAATAGGGGCAGGATTTGGTGATGTCTTGGATGCAATCATTTCTGAGGTTGGGAACTTAGCCATTGATTGCCCTTAAGAGATGGCCAGGTTAGCCTTGGAAGCGAGGCGCAGGTAATGAGCTCGGTATTGTTTTGTATCGTTTTTTGGATTTAACGAGAACTGGCCTGATGTCGTTTCTACCGCAGCGACACAGGAATTCACAAACGCCTGCTTTACTGTATACCCAAAAACCAACTTTCCCAAAGCAATCAACACCAACAGTAGTAATCGTTCTCGTCCCATACTGTGTTATCAGTACTCCTGCCCTCTTTCCACCTCAGGCTCGGGATTGAGCCTTCGTATCGCTCATCGAAGATGACGTCGACATCATCCTCGTGATAATTGTGAAATCCTTTGATCCCACACGTCACAGTCGGGCCCGGGTTCCAAATTAGGACCTTTTTGATCTTCCAGTCGATCGCTTCCGCAGCCGCCGCCCGTAACAATTCCAGAACATCCACGATCTTGTTTTCCTCCATGATCTTCAGACCCGTCTCCGGGTCGTGGTCCAGCGTCACGATCCGCATGATCTTGAGCTTGCCCTCGCGCCAATCGTGGTCCCAGTACACCCAGGAGTTTCCGCTGTTGGTGATGGCGCCACGGTGTTTGATATCGCGCTTGTGGAGGACACCGGCCATGAACTGCTCCCGAGCCAGCTGCCATGCGATCTGTGGATAGCTGGGGGAGAAGGCCACGTGTGTCTTGTTGTGGTCGGCGGCGAGGGTCTGGAACCTGGCCTTGACCGCGGCCACATCCTTGTCGCACAATGGCTTCAGCTCATCCTCAGTGAGATAACTTGTCGCCGGGTGCTCTGGAAGCTTGAAGTCCTCTGATTCCAAGTAGATGGTCGCCTGGTCTGAAGGGAAGACGGCCCAGCCAAGGTTGGCGTAGTAGATTTTCCCGATGTCGCTGTACAGCGCGGAACATTCACTGTCGGCGTCCATGTGCTCCTGCAGCTTCTCCATCATGTATGCAGCCATCCCCAAACGCCGATATTTTGGGTTCGTGTACACACTCGCGATGGCGTAGGCTTTTGCTTCTATGAAGCCGTCGTTGATGCCTGTACCATGTCCAGCGATGAAGACGGTCTTTTCAACCGACTCGCACGAAGCGACAATGTGAGTAGGGTCGTCCTTGTGAGATAAGACCCAATAGATACAACGCCCGTCCCTGGACAGTGCCTGCTGCGACAGATGTGTCTCGCGGGCTACATAGTCGTCAATGCTCATGGGTGCGGCCCACGCCTCACCGTTAAGACGCCATGCAAGCTTCTGGACCTCGCCGTCGGCTTGGGTGAAAACGACATCTTGGGTGCTGATGTTTTGATCGTCAAGAAAGGGATCGCCCATCTTAACAGTTGAGTAACTTGCCGTTATGCGTGGAGGTTCGTTCTCGTGACAAAGAAAATAAAGACGACTGGGGGGGGGGGGGAAGAGAGGCAATGAGTCTTTATATGGGTAGCTGAAGAAAACGAGCCGAAACAGACCCAGCTTGTAAGCCGGGAATTGTGGGTTGTCAGATGTCTCTGCTGAAATGAAGTGAAAATATCACGAATGGCAGGGTTGGGTTGGGTGAACTGCAGTGATTGTGCGCAACATGCCAAGAAATCCCAGGGACCCGTAGATACGTCAGGGGAGCCGAGCCAACTTGAAAGACATTCGCCATCGTGGGCAGTTGCGGAGAGGCGGGCTGAAGATTGCCCAGCCCAGCCCGCCTCTCTGCAGCTCAGACTAAGCCGGCGTCCCGAAGATTGTTAACTAATAACACCCTGAGGCGTTGGGATTGGGGGCCGGGCCGCGGGCGGCATCGAGCACTGCAGCTTCGATGTCTTTTTACGGAGGTACTCCGTACTTGAGCATGTGTTCGGCCACGCATCTCAAGTTGCTCAACCCAGGTCTCGATGGCAGCATGGCTAACAGACGTTCCTCCGTCCAGGGCGCTCGCTCTCTGGGACTAGGCGGACGACTTGCAGTTGCACTGAGGCGTGCTGACTGCAGCAATTTCTAGTGGACTTTTAAACTCTCATTGACTTGAACATTTGAAGCTTGTGGAACCTCAGTTTGTCGTTGGGAGCCGGACTCCAAATGTCCAGAAGTCTGGGGACATAAATGGTCCCACATGCGTGCGGACCTTCTTGTGGTATGCATCAGGTTGAAGAAAATGCGCAAGACAGGATTACATGACTTTGGCGACGTCTCCCGTTCACTGAAGGTGCTGCGGCCAAAGTCCAGTGCTGCTGTTCATTTCTAGAGATGGCAAGGACTGGTTGGTGACCCTCCCGCCGACATATCCTGACGAAGAGGCATGAAGTTTTACAAAGTGATAAAAACAATGTTGCGACCGCAGACAGGGAGCCGGCACGGGGCAAGTAAACAGTACCTGAGCAGATACCTACTTGGGTAGGTCAGTCAGCAGGCTGGCCAAGTATGTACAGCAAGCAGGCTGGCCACCCGGCCGGAAGGAGCGAAAACTTTTCGCCGTGGTGCACGGACCTATCGACACAAATCGCGCCGCCTCTCTCGCAAAATCAACCCACCCATTTGCTAACAGCGGACCGCCAGAAGCCGACAGGGGAAATTTGATAACGACCAACTCACCTCACAACCTCCAGCAGTCGACATCAGTACGTGACACTGCTCTCTCTCTCTCTCTTCTTTGTGCCGACGATCCTGCCGAACTGTCCCTTCTAACCAGTATTACCCCCGCAAACAGAACTTCGTCGAAAATGGGTGACGCGACCATCTCTGCTCCCAAGTGGCGCCTCGTTGAGGTTGGCCGTGTCGTCCTGATCCAGGAGGGCCCATCCGCTGGCCGCCTGGCCACAATTGTCGAGATCATCGACCACAAGCGCGTACGTTTACGACCCTGCGAATGAGAAGGATGGCTGGGCAAAGAGAAGACTTTTTTTTGATTGACAATGGATGATATCACAGGCCCTGGTTGACGGTCCCGCCTCCGATGCCGCCCTCGCTGTTCCCCGACAAGCCGTTTCATTCTCCAGCGTTCTGCTCTCCGACCTCGTAGTTGCCAACCTGCCCCGGGGCGCCAGGACGCCAACCGTCAAGAAGTTCTGGGAGAAGGCCGAGATCGACAGCAAGTGGAAGGCGTCCAACTGGGCCAAGACCAAGGCCCAGCAGGCCAAGCGATCGGCCCTGACCGACTTTGACCGCTTCAAGGTTCTGCGCCTCAAGAAGCAGCGACGATTCGAGGAGCGCAAGGCTGTCGCCAAGGTCAAGGCCTCCGCATAAGCAAACCCTCCCACCTCGGCAAACGACAGACATCGAAGAGTTCGGGTTTCGCGCGTCAGGGCAAGCAAGTGAGGGAGATCGGTTCGGCGGTGATGGCGGTCGTGTGCACTACGCGGCCGGCTGGACGATGGTGGATGGTGTTCTACTAGAGGTGTGACGGTGTTCTGGACGGCACTGCATGAACACAACATCCAACCCGACAGCATTATGGGCCGCTGGGGGTTTCTTTGCTGCGTTTAACGGATCATATCACCTTCAAAAAAGGCAAAGGTGGCCGGCGTCAATGATAGGGAAATTCAGAAACCGAGAATCAAGACCACTCGTCATGGTCCAAAACAAATTATTGTGATACCAACCAACCAAAGTCTCTACACAGTCGTAATCAAAGTGAGGAAGCGCACCGAACAAACAAGTCCTGGTCCGTGTCAGGAAACAGTAAATACGCATTCTACCGGAATAGTCCCTCGGGTATGTGCTTGTTGTTCTGCTGATGTCATAGGAAGTTGCCGCTATAGAGGATTGCGTCCAAAGTGGTGCGGCTGTCACAGAGGGAGCACAGCTGGTTGATTATGGGAATTCCAGGTGATCATGGCAAGTTATATGTGGCCAAACATGAGGCGCCCTTTTCCGGGTGTCCGAATAATTGTGTCTGTTACAACGTAGTGTTTATTAATGTATTTAATGCATGGGCTTCCTTCTGCCAACCCTGTCATTGTTCTACGCACCCGGGCAGTGAGTACAAAAGCTCCCCCAGGCAGGTAGGTAGGTGCACATGAGTTTCCTAGGTACCTAGGCTGCTGAATCAGGTTAGCGTGGCTAGGGCTTCGTGGGCAGAATTGCCAGTGACATTTTGAGAGCTCTGCATCAACCACCCGCCCCTCAGTCAGTCAGTCCATCACCTTCCCGCCACTCTAACGACGTGCCACCTTGACCTTTTGGTGTAGATATTGTTGCAGGTGAGTCTCTGAGATCTCAATTACGTGTCGTGCAATTTTGGCAGCCGTAGGACCAAGCGGCGCCCGAGAAACAACATTTGAAAATTGCCGTCTGCCCGGCGGCTTTCTGCATTGTGTGGGGTTCTGTCAGATTGAAAATTGTGGAAGAAGCTACCCACCATCCTGGCGCCAGCCAGCGCTCAATCGAACCAACCAGCTCGACCAGGCTTTTGACTGAGCTGACCAGCGCTCCGCGAACTCGCAGAAGCAGAAGATAGTCGCGAAAATGGCCAACCCCAGAGTCGAGGAGCTTCCGGACGAGGAGCCTACCAAGAACGTCTCCGTCGAGGAAGGTGCCGACGATGACAGCTCCGACTCTGAGATCGAGGCTGGCGACTCCAGCCTCCCCGCCGGCTCCTCCGCCGTCATCCACTCTCGCAACGAGAAGAAGGCTCGCAAGGCCATGGAGAAGCTGCACCTGACCCGCATCCTGGGCATCACCCGTGTCACCCTCCGCCGACCAAAGAACGTGAGTGAACACCTGGGCTTTGATGGAGATGGGGCCGGAAGGGGAGGAGCTCGCGCAGGGCAAAGCAGAATGTCTTGCGCAAAGGAAGAGCTGTGCCCTCACGTCACTGGAAAGGGCTGTCCGAGAGCACAGGATGTGCAGAGAACCGGAGATGGCTAACCGGGCATTGTTACAGATCCTCTTCGTGATTAACAACCCCGAGGTGTACAAGTCTCCTAACAGCAACACGTACATGTGAGTGTGCCCCACAAAACCTATTGCTCCATGGCCCAATACAGGACTAATCCCAACCTCCCCCAGTGTCTTTGGTGAGGCCAAGATCGAGGACCTCAACGCTTCCGCCCAGGCAGCCGCTGCCCAGCAGCTCGCCCAGGCCGAGCACGACCACGCCGGCCACGACCACGGCGAGTCCAGCAAGGCCGTCGAGGGTGGCGAGGCCAAGAAGGAGGAGGAGGAGGAGGAGGACGATGGTGAGGAGGTTGACGCCGAGGGTATCGAGGACAAGGACATCGAGCTTGTCATGACCCAGGCCAACGTAACACGGAAGAAGGCCATCAAGGCGCTAAAGGAGAACGACAACGACATTGTCAACTCCATCATGGCCTTGAGCATCTAAGACCCGCGCACCCTTACTCTCTAAGTCCTTTTGGTTTTACACACGAGATGCATGGGAGCGCCAAGGGTTCTGTGGTTTGATGGACTCGGGGCCTGAAGGGGCCGATCAAGAGCACGTCAGATTAGTTCGAGTTGATTCGTACCCAGGGTTCGATGCACTCAAAAATAAAAAATACTATGCACTTGACCAATTCATCTCGAGATCATTACGCTCGTCTTGTTGTCTTTGAGCCTGCCTTAACTTGGACAACTGTTCCAAAGAGCCCGCTCCAATGTGGAGGCGAGGACGACGGCGGGTGCTGCGAACTCGGAGGCGGTAGGCGCCAGCTACGAGAATCGGTTTCCAGGAAGGATACTCCAGGGAGTTTATCGTCAAGGAAGTTATCATGGAGGTTGTCCTAAAAATCTCATTCTAATAAGAGGTGCTTGTGAATCGAGTAAGACAAAAGTTGGCCCTCGACCGAGCAGAGCAAATCTCCAAGCAACGACCAGTCACGAACAAAACAACGAAACCAAAAAAAAAAAAAGTAAAATGAAGCTTCGTGGATCAAGAGGTTCATTGTGAACATCACTCGTTGATTCTTTGAGAATAATAAACCCGACTACTGCAAGTTGTCTCTCGGCGGGGGAAACCGGGGGACAGTCACGTGATCTGAGCCTTCCGCCCAGCCGGACCGAAACCGTCATCGTCAACCTCCGTCTGCAATTGAACCGCGTTGCTCCAAACTCTCCACTCCCTTGATTCCACATATCAACCGCAAAGATGGCCGCAGTAAGTACTTGCTCCCTCAATTGACTCGCACAGATGCTTTCCTGCCCTCACTGGCCACCCGCCCGGCCGTCAACCCCGAGCTTCCCCGACGGCCGCAGAACGGAAAGATCCTGAGCTAATTTCTCCCGCCCTCTTCCCGCTCAGCGATCCGCAGCCCTGAAGCTCGACTGGGCCAAAGTGACGACCTCGCTGGGCCTGCGCGGCCAGACGGTCACGTCCCTGCAGGCGTTCAAGACGCGCAACGACAACGCGAAGCGCAAGGTGCAGCAGCTGTCCGAGCTCCCGACAACAGTCGACTTCGCCCAATACCGCTCCACCCTCAAGAACCAGGCCGTCATCGACGAGATCGAGAAGCGCTTCAAGGCCTTCAAGCCCGCCACCTACGACATCTCCCGCCAGCTCAAGGCCATTGAGACCTTCGAGGCCGAGGCCATCAAGAACGCCCAGGCCACCAAGGAGAAGGTCGACCTCGAGCTACAGGACCTCACCAAGACACTGCAGAACATCGAGCAGGCCAGGCCCTTCGAGGACCTCACGGTGGTATGTACACGGATGGCGACTAGGAATGGGAGATGGTTGTGGAAGTCAAAGAAGCTGATGGGTTCCTACAGGATGACGTTGCCGCCGCCGAGCCCTCGATTGACGAGAAGACCGCCAAGCTGGTTTCCAAAGGCCGCTGGGGCGTCCCCGGATACAAGGTTCGTTTACCCTTCTGCACCGCCCCACGATCCATCTTTGCTGACGTCGGACACAGGAAAAATTCGGCGATCTCTCGGTGCTATAGAGAACAAGATGGGCAGCACCTTCCCTTTGTGTACGCTAGCATTGTAGACATCGGGATCGAGGATCGGAGAGAGTGGAGAACTCAGATGGACGGCATGCTCAAGAATTCAAGTCATTCATCGCGTTTTATGCACCTACTCGCATCATTGCGTTTGGTTTGCCGCTATCCTCGAAGTCTGTGGCTCATTGCTCGACCGGCCTCGCGTTTGGACCCGTTGTTAGCTCGAGAGGCGTAGAGAAATTGGGTACCACCAGCCAGTTCAACTCGAAGTTCGCGAAGGTAAGCCTGTTGTCCCGGCTATCCAAGCCAGCCCTTCAATCATCGCTTGATCCGCCTCAAACGCCCTCTGCAAGTGCGGAGCCTTCAGCCAAAAGGTATGCGGCCAACCCAGAATGACATCGATCCTGACTTCGACCCCAGCATTTCTCAAGATGGTTGCATAGCATGCGCCATCCGAGTACAGTACGTCGTTCGTGCACACCTGGATCCATGTGCGCGGCATTCCCTTCAATGCGTCTTCGCCAACCTCGAGCGGCATTCTTTCTAACCCATCCCTGGGAACTTCCCTTTTCATAACCCCCAAGAGGCTCGTGTCGAAACTCCTATCCCAAGCGCTAGTGTGCTGGTCCCGGATATCTTCAGGTACATATTCTGTCCCGCTGAACGCGTCGCTGGTTACCGGGCAGCGCAGGACCACACCTTGGAAGCTCGTCTTGGACGCCCGCTGAGTCACGAGCGCGGCAAGCTGGCCCCCGCTCGACGATCCCACGACGAGGATCTTGGCATGTGGATACCTTCGTACGACGAAGTCGAAGGCGTCGACGCAGTCCTGCACGATGGTGGTCGCCGGGTGCTGGGGCTGAAGCCGGTAACCGACCGAGTAGAGCCGTAGCCCAGGGAGGAAGGCCTCCGAGTCCTTGATGATACGCCGACAGGACAGGTCCTCACTGTCGGCCTCTCCGACCACAAGACCACCGCCGTGGTAGTATATGATGATCCAGGGGCAGGGCGACCCATCTTCGGTGCTCAGGGCGTACTGCAGCAGGGGGGTGGCGTAGCCGTCAAGCGTCGAGGGCACGTGGGTGGTCTTGGTCTCGATGCCTTGTGCGAGGTGGTGATCTCTCGCCCCCGGGGCTATCATGGCGTTGTTGCGCTCACGGCACTGCGCTGCGTAGACCTGCTGTCTGACGGTAGGCTCCATGGCTGGTTTTTGGGCAAGGAGGTTGGCCTCCTCTTCGTGACGAAGCCATGCTGTGTCAAGCGGTGGTGCTTGGTGCAGGACTGGCGGCTCTTCTTCCATTTTCTATCTTGTCCACTGTTCAAGACTGAGCAAAGCGCTGGCAGTCAACTCTCAATATTTGATGGGCTGAAAGACCCCAACCACTGTTGTGCAAGCCCCGGCAGTCTGCTTGGTTGACCGCACATCGTCTGTCTGCTCGGCCTCCACAGACGGCTGATTTCACACACTCAGTGCCCTTTGTGCTACGGTATTTTCCCACCAATCAAGAGCCACTTGTGTGCGCTAGGTTGGAACAGTAAAGAGCCGTTTAGACGGGTAGCCCTGCGTGGGTGCAGGTGAAGTTCCAAGATACGTGCTTACTTAAGTAGCTAAGCCTAGATCTGCAAACACTCCAGAATCTGTTCTTGTATACTGTACAAAAGCATCCGGTCAAAAGTCACACCAGACGCGTCTCTCTCCTTCCGATCTGACGGACGACAACCGATCAGGAGGAGAGCTTGTAACCCACGGACAAATACAAGAAGTGGTTGCTCATAGTTTCCTTCAACACGATACACGCGTGCCCCCAAGCACACTCCAGGCCCTGACTCGGGATCTAATTTTAGACTACAACACACGCCCCTGGCCAGTTAAGCTTGAGAGGCCCAATCTCCATTGGGACAGCTCCGACTATATCCTCCCTCAACAAGAATGTGCTTGATAAAGTGGCTTTTCTTCATCGTCCGCTTGGATTCGTGGTTCGTGGTTCGTGAGTCTTGGTGCGCCATGAGATTCCTGGCCATCAGAACTCTGGGGACGGTCGACCTCGGGAGCGAATGTACGCTCCTCCCCAGGAACTTTTAGTGTGGCGCCTCTGCGACACCGTAGACCTCGGCAGTGACGTCACGGGGACCCACGATAAAGGGTTAAAGTTAAATGCGGATATTTGCGCACCTAAAATCGGATACCGCGCACCCATTTCTGACTAATCATGCAGCCCTAGTACACGAATTTTTTTTTATATAGGCACGCTATACATTCTATTAACGCTAGCGCATCAATTAACATATAGTACAATATTAACGCCTAGCATCGCACTAAGGCTCAATTATACGCAAATACGCTGAATTTAGGCTTAACTCTATAGTGTTTTATAGTTAACTATACCTAAAAACGCCCTAAGCACCTTACTACCACCTACTAGCCTCTCTAGTAACGTCGTCTATAATAAGGTCTACCTATGGTAACTAGTTAATAGTCTTCTATAGCCCTATATGTAGCTTCTTTGCCGCTAGCTGCCTTGTACTAGAAAATATAGTCTATATAGTTAATCGCCGCTTCTACTACTTAGGCGGCTACTTCGTAAGTTACTGCGCTAGCCGCTAGTCCCGCTAGATAGTCTTCTATAAGGCTATAGTACTACTAGTGTCCTCCTTATCTAGGGACTAGAGGGTTAAGTTATTCTACTTAAAAGCTAAGTTAATCCGCTATATAAAAGCTATCGTTGCCTTAGTTTTATCGCCTACCCTGCTTCTTAAGCTAGTAGTTATTAACTTTGTTTACTTACCTATTACTGCTGCCCCACGACTACTACTTAGGAAAATACTAGCCTTATTAGCAGTAAACGTAGCTATATTATAGGGTTGTCCCTTAGTTACTTTAACCTTCTCTAGTAATAAAACTACTAGAAGTAGGTCCTTAATTAAGAGGTTATAATTAAGCTACTAGACTTAGTAAATATCTAACTTCTCTAGTAGCTAGCTAGCTTCTTCTTTATTAGCAATTCGATTTACACAAATTAGGCTATACTGCGTAAAAGTAGCGCAAGTATAATTTAAAGGCGAGTAATTACCGTATAGAGCCTTACCCTTAAGTATCTACTTTATATAACTTTATAAGCTTAAGAGAAGATTAAGCGCTATATATAAGACCTAAAGGGGAAGCTAGCCTAGCTACTTTTACCTATTAAACTTCTAAAGAGATAAAGTTTTCTAGCAGGCTTCCTTAAGTAGAAAGTCGCGTATTATGTCTTATAAAGCTTTATATATAACCTTAACTAAGAAGAAAAGATTCCCTATTTTATAGCTAAGGTAAACCTTGATTTTATAGTATATTCGCTTAGTAGAAGAGGTTATATAAAGGCTAAAATTAAAGGTTTTATAGGTTTAGTAGCCTGCTAATTTAGCTACAATCTTTTCCTCTTTATTAACGTAGTAGGTTTTAAGGTAGTTTAGGATTACTACTTAATCCGAGAACTTTTCTTATAGCCGCTACTACGTAGTCTTGTATACCTAACGATTAGTTAAATACTCTATAAACTAGAGGAGGTTAAATAAGCCTTGCTAGGTATAGGGGATCTTATCTAGGACCTTTAAAGGCATCCCTAATTTTTCTCTTAAAGGTATAGTAAGTAAGGCTAACTCCTCTTCCTCCTCTTTATTCTCTTTATTCTCTTTATCCTCTTTATTAATTATCTTAGCTTTCTTCTACTACTTCTTCTTAATATTAAGGATAACGTTTATGTTAATATAAAAGATATAGAGTTAGTAGTAAGACTAAGGGAACTCTAACTTAATTACGTTAATTAAAGCGCTATTATAGTCTATAATAAAGAGGTTAGGATTAACTACCTTCTATACTTATAATAGGAGGTGTAATTGCTTAAGAAGCTACTAAAAGTAGCTCTTCCTCTTGCTATTAATAACAGCTTAGAATAACAAGAGGATCTTCTTTATATATAATAGTACTATCCCTTAAAAGTAGGGTATCTTCTTACTATTTATAGTATATATAGCATTAAGAAAGATTAAATATATAAACTATTGCTTCTAAAGCTAAGCTATCTATTATTAGCTATACTAAAAGATACTTATAATACTTTCTACTTTATCTTAGGTCTAGTAGTACTAGTAGTTCTACTCTTTAAACTACGTAAGTATTGCTTAAAATAGAGTATATATACTTTACTTTTCCTTCTAGAAGCCCTAGAGCTAGTTTTTAAGGGTATTTAGGCCTAGTTAAATACTAGGGAACGACTATTAGAGGAGGCTTATAAGCCGCAATAGGGTAGCAAGAGTTAGGTTACGCGCAGTTTAGAAGAGGAACTTAATGTGCTTTTTAGGTAACTTTGATTAGCCTTATTAGGCTTTAGGGACTAATTAAGGACTATAATAGATATAGTTGTAATTATAGATTACGAGCTTCTACTTTCCTCCTATTTACTTAGTTATATAGGCTACTACTCGCTACATGTACTTAGCTTTAATTATAGTAGTACTATGTGTTTTAGTACTCAAGGGTCGCTAGGTACTATAGTAGTACTTTAATATCTACCTTATTAGCTTTAAACTATATAAGATAATTAGCTAGCTAGTAAACTTTATAGCCTTATCTAGGTTTACTTTAAGGTCTTTATAAGTATTATATCTACTATTGAAGAGTTTTATATAGGTTAGTAGGCTAGAAAGTACTAGTTGTTAGTAGTTAGTAGTAGTAATATTAGCGTTCTAGCTATTATAGTTTACCTACTATTATAGCTTAAAGCTAGAATAGTTAGAAACTTATACTATCTTAATAACGCTAAAGAAATAGTATTTAACTAGATAAAGATTAACTTTAATAGTTAGATAATTGATTATATAAAGAGTTTAACTAATAACGCGTTATATAGGTAGTTAGTAGGTAAGTGTTTGTTGGTGATAAGAGTACGATTTAGTAGGAATTATAGTAAAAGGTGCAGCGAGCAAAAAGCACTTGATAGAGTAGTGCGACGAGGTTGAATGGCGGGCTCTGATTGGGTGTAGCCAAGCTTAGTCAGAAATGGGTGCGCGGCATCCGATTTTAGGTGCGCAAATATCCGCATTCTTAAAGTTTGGCCTGTTAAATAGGAGTGAACCTAATTCTGTCCCAACCTTGGAAGTCTTAATAACTGTGCTGTGCACATTGTGGAAGTCCCGCACCTTCAATGCTCTTGAATGACTTGTACCCTATTGATGGTATTCCACAATCCACCACTTCACACCGTCACCTCTCTCAATCACAAACCGTCTACCAGATAGATCCGAAGCCAAAATGGTCAAAGCCAGCTGCGTGTGTGGAGACTGTGCGTATGAGTTTACCGGGGAATATCAGGCCTTTGTAAGTCTACCTACTTTAAGTAGGTAGGAATCTCGGACCAGTTGACATGTTGATTGAAGCCATCACCTGACCTGCTTGATCCAGCTCGCCTGCCATTGTATACCTTGCCGCAAGGTCACCGGCGCTGATCGATCCCTAAATCTGGTTGTGCACAAGGACGAGGTGACCGTCACTTCAGGCATAGACAGACTGGTCTCTAGACCGGCTGATAGTGGCAACGAGTTAACTTACCACCAGTGCAAGAATGTGGGTCGTTGGGCTGCAATCAATTGATTGGTATGTATTCCTCCTTGAAAGCAGAGAGGCTAACAAATCCTCTACGTATGTAGTGTGGGAACACAATGTTTGCAGTCTCTGGCAAGGCACCCGAAACTTTATTTCTCAAGGCTGGTCTCATCGATGACACCGTTTTCCTGAATCAACTTGGAACACCAAAGACGGAAATATACTGCAAATATCTGTTGGATTGGGAGAAGACTTTCGACGGGGCCCAGGTGACGCAGAACTGATGCACATGCATACAAGCGCAGCACTCTCGCTGGCTTTGAAGCCTGTTTGACGTGCTTCAATGTTCTATGTCTCTCATGTGCAGCTACTTAACTAAGTAGAGAATGAATGTATGTATTTTATTGGTAAATCTAAGACCATCAATCACCACTCTGCCGCACCTGTCTCCCCGTCCTCGTCTCTTAGCATTCGGGACCGGGGCGTGCTTCCACCTCTTTTGAGCGGAGGAGGGTTGGGATTTTCGATGAGCCGGTCGTTGGCGTCTGCAGTCCGTGGCTCAACAGCGCGTCCATAGACACTGCTCCTGAATGCCGTATAACCTTGGTCCCTATAAAACTTCACCAACCTCCTTACAGCCGCCACTCTTACCCTCGCTTCATACGTGTCGTCATCCTCGGCCCCCTTTTCGGGATCCGTCCTTCGAGGAACCCTCTGGAGCCACATTGTGATCTAATGTGTCACTACGTCAGCAAACAATGGCTTACACTCGCCGTAAATCTTCTAATATCAGGAGGGTTTGATTACCAAGTCATGGTCGGTGAACAACCCTGGTGTCAGAGCAAAGGTCACCCGTCCTCCAATATTGTGTTGTTTTAGTACTCCGCCCATTGAAAGCCTACAAATATGTAGGCTGTTAGTAGGAACACCGATCAATGATTCAACGGAGTCGCTGTCCAAGTGGGATGGTATCAGGTGGTGCATGACTTTAGGTAAGACAAACCTGTAGAATAATTCCAAGGCATGGGGGCCTATCCCATTGCCAGAATACTGCAATTCATAGTTGTTAGTGATGCATAGAATATGACGTGGCATGAGAAGCTTGCTGTGGGTACTTGAGTAAACATACATCAGAATCAATCCAAAAGGCGGGCATGTAGACAAGCTCTGTTCCTGTGTCGCCAAGGTCGTCGTAAATAGAGGTTCCATCCCGCCTTGGCTCATTGAGATCCTTGCTTATGAAAGAGCCATTCGGGGTTCCATCACGGTTATATAAAACCTGCAATCCATCTGCGGTGTCCTGAGTGTTGTTTGGGTACTTGCGTTCAGGGTCCAGCAAGTTGAGCCAGTCATCATTTCGCCCTCCCTGGGCAGCGGTCCTCCTAGTGGTGGTGTTAGTCCTGGGGGTAAATTCGTGGCATGGGAAAAGTGATTATTACAATATTAGCCACGCTTCTATGTATCCGATGAACACTTCTTCTACTTGGCCTGGGATTTGAAGATACATCTCTCCGTAATACTATAGAATTTCGAATTAGTCCTACTCTTTTTTTTTTTTTTTTTCATTTGTGAAGAATCAACTGTGAGAGCAGTGGGCAGCGACCAGTATGCACCGTCACCAGCAGGCGGAGTGCCCGAACCTTGGAACCCCCGAGGGGCTGGAGTGGATGTGACAAAGCCCTCGGGGCCAGGAATCGAACACACATGGGGCCAAAATGTTGCCAGCATAACTTACACCCTGTCGTGGCCCTCCGTCTGGGTCTGTAAACACCTGCAAGGACATGCGAAGGGTACCTGTCGGGTTACCATCCTGACGCGGCAACTGCATCTCCATCGTCCCCTGTGCCTCTTCCAAGACATGGCCTTGGCTTCTAGCATCACTTCTTTTCGAGACATGACGGCACCGAACGGGTCTCCGCGGGGTGCTGGGCGCCACAGAAGGACTTCCACCAGAGGCTGCATGTTCGGTGGCTTGGTTGCCTTGACAGTCGAGAGGGCAATTGCAAGGTCGTAAGTTTTCTAGCACTGTTGATAATTGCTGGAGTCTATTGTAGAGACCCTCATTAGTACTGGATTTTGGTCCCACAGATTGTTCTTGAATCCGTGAGCTCATTTTTGCTAGGTCCGTCGTCAACAACGGCCTCGATCTGCGAAATTTGGCTCGTGTGTTCTCTAAAGTACTGGATTCAGTAGTAGAATCAAGCACTAAGGATTGTGCGGGACTTCCTAGGTAATTTGTGGTCCTGCAGAAAGGCACCAGAACCGATGTTTAGGAATTGGGTGCATACCTAGGTAAGTATAATGCCATCTCGCCTGGGCGGTAAGATGGGCATTAGCACACATCCAGGCAGCACACGAAATTGATAGAATCAATGGCCAGGATTAACACACGATTCATACGACAGGGCAATGAAGCAACCGTTTCTGGGTAGCTTGGGGTGACGCAAACGATGAGGACAAAGCCAGACACCTGAGCAGGTAGTATTTTGACATTGGATTAGCCGAAGACAGAACAACCGCAACAAAGGTATTAAACTACACTGCAGAGGAAAAAGGATTCACCAGAACTCTACAGCACGTTTGGCCCTTCTGAAATTCTGGGCTGGATTGAACTTGTTCCTTTAGTGGGCGAAGATCTATTCTCATTCAGTTGAGTGCCAGGAAGCGCACATGTGGCACCTGGGACTTTTGGGCAAGATTCAATTTCGATACTGTAAATTCATTTCAATGTTATATGGACAGACAAAGGTCTCAGAAGGCGCATGGTTTCAATATCATGTCTTGATTATATGACGGTCTGGAACATTCGAAAGCATGCTCTCAGCTGGCACCCATATCACTGCTCATCGGTCGCGGCTTTGCGTAACTTTACAATGGATAAGTGATTATATCTAGATGTAGCAACCCGAGGTCAACGATGAGTTAAAGGTGCAGGGCTTGTTCCGTCGACAACTAGGTGCCAAAAATGGAAAGACATGGGTCTATCCTGTGCGGTCGAACCGAGTGAGCACAGCTCGTGTCTGACACCCAGAATATGTGCAGATTCACGCGGGAACAAACATGTTGGGGATGGTTGCGAAACATGAACGTAACGTCATTCTCATTGAAGTTGGACATCATGCCACCTGTCAGTTATGGAAGAAAAGCAATTCTTAGTAACTCCCGTCTGCAATCCCAATTGCCCCAGCCAATTTTCCGTTCTGAACCAGTGTCACTTAGATGCCGCGCTTCGCATCTTTTGCCGCCAAACCAGAGAGCCTCTTCTCGGGCTTGGGGTATTCTGGCCGGCCGCCGAGGATGTCGACGGCGTCCTTCATGTACCACCAGTAGCCTGTCGTTGGCCGACGGTTGGCCCAGTCGGTTTCTTGCTCCTCTACCTCTTGCATTGGTGTGAAGACAACGTCTGCACCCTTGATTCCGATCACAGACATTCCCATGGGGTCGGACATGACCCGTTCGGCAGCGTTCTTGCCAAAATTCTCCAAGTGCTGGATGCACTTGATGGCAAGTCTTACAGCTCTGGATCGGTCCATAGGAGAGGGAACACCACCTTGCTGCACGTGGCCGGGGATGCTGTCACGAGACTCGAATCGGTCGTGTGCCTCGTCGCGAATGATGTCTGCTACAAGCCTAGCATTGTACACCTTCGAAGCCTTCTCGTTGATGAGAATCAACCGACCGGCACGCGATTGTCCCTTGTCCTTGGCGAAGACATCCTTCAAGTGCCTAACATCAGCCTCGAGCATGCCCAGGCTGACGCCTTCTTCGGGAGTGTATACGGCGACAGCACCGACACCGAGACCGGCCAGCGTCGCGACGTAGCCAGACCGGCCGCCCTGGGTCTCGATCACGAAGACACGACGGCGAGCAGCGGAGGCGGACTGCTTGATCTTGTCGCAGTAGTTGACCAGCTCGTTCAGACAGGTGTCAGAGCCGATTGAGTACTCGGTACCGGGAACGTTGTTGGAGATAGTCGCGGGCAGGATGGTCATAGGTATCCGCAGCGATGGGAAGTCCTTCTGGGCGACGCGGAGCTGCGACACGGCGTGGAAGGCCTCAAATCCACCAATGAGGAAGAGGGCGTCAAATTTGTACTGCTTGACGAGATCAGCGATCAGCTCCATCCCGGACTCCTTGGGGAGTTCTCGGTTGGTTCCGATCTCAGAACCACCCTTGCTTGCCCAGCCGTCGACCTCGAGCCAGTCGAAAGGACGGACAGCACCCAGTGGCTTGTCGCCGTGGTGTCTGGCGAACCCAGCGAATCCGTTGCAGATAGCAATAGGCTCGTGCCCACGGGAGATACAGTAAGCCACACCGCCCCGAATCGCTGCATTCATGCCACCAGCTGGTGCTCCGACATTGATAAAACCGATCCTCATACGCTTGTTCTCGGGGAGTATGTTATCTCGGCTGAGGTTGGCTGTTGTTGTCAATATGTATGACTTGTACTGGTCTGCAAATTCTGTATCTCGCAATGCCATGGCCCTGTCGAAGTCCTGAGCCTCAATAGCCTTAGCAACAGCCTTTGTGTCCTGCACCGCCTGCATGAGCGGCCTTCGGACGATCTGATTTTCGGTGATAGCGATGAAGCAAGTCTCAGTCTCAGGCGTGGCTTCGAGGACGGCCTTGACGGCCTCGACACCCTGGAGGGTGCCCAACATGCGGTCGTAGGCAACCGCTGTGCCGCCTCTCTGGACGTGCCCAAGGGTGGTGATCCGTGTGTCAAGGTGGAGGCCGTTTGGATCTGCCAAGAGGTCCTTGACCATTTCGGGGGAAATCTTGCCGCCATATTTGTCGTGAGCACCCTCGGCAATGATGACGATGGTCTTTCTCTTGCCCAAGCTGCGGTGCTTCTTGATAACGGCGCACATCTCCTCCCTCCAGTTGTCCTCTCTGGGCTTCTCGGGGATGAAGACGAAGTCGGCGCCGGTCGCAACACCAGTCATGAGTGCTAACCAGCCACAGTGACGGCCCATGACCTCAATGACGAAGGCCCGGGAGTGTGAAGAGGCGGTAGCCTCGATGTAGTCGACCATCTCGCAGATTCTCGAGAGGGCAGAGTAGGCGCCAATAGTGGCGTCGGTGCCAGACATGTCGTTGTCGATGGAGCCCACGGTGCCCACGATGTTCAGGTGGCGGAAGGGAGCGACCTGCTTCTCGGTGAGCTCCTTCTTCTCGATGAGCTCTTCCAGGAGAGAGGGCCACTCGGAACGGAACTTGTCTGCACCGGTCAGGGAGCCGTCACCGCCGCAGATGATGATGGCGTCAATGCCGTTGAGAATCATGTTCTTGGCGGCAGTGAGGCGGCCGGGCCGCTCGTAGAACGCCATGCAACGGGCAGTGCCGATAAGAGTGCCACCCTCTGAGAGCCAGCCACGAACATCATCCCAGGCCATCTTGCGAATGTAGTCACCTCCCCTGACAAGGCCCTCGTAGCCCTCGTAGACGCAGTAGGCATCACAGCCCATGTGCAATGCCATACGAACACAAGCACGGACGACACCGTTCATGCCGGGGGAGTCACCTCCCGAGGTCATGATGGCGATCTTCTTCTTGACAGGCGCCATGTTGTCCTGTACAAGTGGGATCCGGGGAGGGGGAATGTTAGGGTATTAGTTAGATCTGGGAATCTTCCCGATGATGTTCGCCTGGTAATGTTCGTGTCTTGTCTGGCGCAATGTGTTTGTTCCAATGGAAAGGTAGAGGTGGATAGATAATTAGGGTCTAAGTTGTCGTCAGTTGCTGTCCGTCGGCTGTTGCGAGGGAAGCGCACGGGGTAAAGTGATGGTGAGACCGAGACTCAGAGAGCTTGGAATGGCTGGTATTTATGAGACCTAAGCACCTCTGTCGACTGCTGTCTCGTGTCGTCCCGTCCCTTTTCATCTCCCGGGGGGCACCGTGTGTCTGACTGGGTGTCTGACGTTGACTTACCGGAATGAAACCACGCAGTTGCACTCGCAGCACACCAGAAGCTTGGCTCTCTGCTGGCTGGCCAGGAGGGGTGTTCTATGAGTCTGTGTGCGGCCTCGGGTCGAGTCACCGTACCGGCCCGTTCGAGGGGTTTTTAGAGATAAGAGTGAGTAGGCAGTGAAGGTGGTTGAGAAAAGAAAAAGGATAGCAAAAACAGCTGCGTCAGGGTGGGACGACACCAATGCAGTTCACGGCTGAGTGAGCTCAGATGAGCGCGCACTAGGATGGTGGGAGGGAAGAGGGACATCATAGCTCTTATCTTATCTTTGGGGGGCACTTAGGGTGTGTGCACTGTGGGCTGTTATTAACCCCACCACGGCGACCGAAAAACTCTTGGAGTGACTTCATACCGCAGCTTGGGCAGGAACTTAATCCCTCACAAGACTTGTCCCGCTGTATGTATCCGTACCTTGAAGCTTTCCAGGCACGGCGCAGGCTCGCTGAAATGCCGCTGTAACAATGGGCTTGACAAGTGGGACCGGACCCAGCAGTCCCCAGCAAGTCTCGAGACGGTGGTCTCACTGCGACGAAAAGTTTGAGCCAAGTCATACGTCGGCGTGTCAACACTCGCATCAGCGCAGGCGTATTTCTCCTCCTCTCCTCATGTCTGTGCACTTTCTATGTACACCACAGCACAGCATCGAAGGAAGACGCTTACGCCCGACTTGGCGAGCCCAGCCTCACACACGACCAACAAGGCTTGCTCTCGCAAATGGGGTGAGCATTCTCGGGAACATGGGGCATGGCCGGTGTCCCGTCCTGGCGTGACGTCGAGGGGGAGTCATGTACAAAGGTGTGCACGCTGTGCAGCCTTGTGAGAATCCAGTACTTGTTCCGGACAGGCGCCACATGGTAGGTGCCGAGGTAATGAGTGTGTGGCCTAGTTTTTGGTCGATATTTTATACGTAGACTTGCTGACACTGCTCATGAGATTGCATGCTTCTACAGTTCCTAATCTGTCCGTTTCGTGACTGACTATAAACGTTCTACTTCGCGGCTATGATGTACACAAGGTATCTAGGTACCTAGGTACCCAAGCTGTCAAGAGTCGAGGCTGGCAGCCCACTAAAATTAGCGGCCGCAAGTTCAACGCAACCCCCTGCCAGTCGGAGCTCCGACTCCACATGCAACTCTCTCATTGGCTCGTCAATGGCGTCTGCAGGAGGGGTGCTATGCTCGCCGAAGCTGTGACTGATTAGCCCTGCAAACAACAGTCTCGCGACAGCTTCAGCCTCGGCCTGAACTGCTGCCCGTGTCGACTGCTCGCCCCCTATCGGCGCTCCGATCTACACGTCTCAAACCACGCCGCACCAATCTTGGACTCGCGAATTTTTCAACACCACCCAGCAGGACTTTCCCGCTCCTCATTTCTTCTTGGCGACTTGGTGCATTGGCTTGCCCGCTTCGCGCACGACCAATGCGATAACCCTGAATACCCCACGCGGAACGCCAGACACGCTCTCCATCCAACCTAGATGTCGTCGAACTCAGCCCAGTCTTTTGTCCTGAGGCCGGTGCCTCAAAGCGACCGCAGACCAAAGAACCTCGGTGAATTCATCGCCCGGATAAACGCCGACCGAGGGTTTCGAAATGTTACAGAGGAAAGCTTGCGCAAGGATTTGGAGGCAGAGGTAGAAGCGAATGGCGTGCTTGAATCGAAAGAAGTCGACATGGCCAATGGCGACGGCTCAGGTGGCGATGGCGGCGACGGAGCACAGGATGCCGATGACGAAGATGGCGGAGACCGGGTTGCGATCGAGGACCTTAACCAGGCGGTCTTAGACGTGCGCCAACATGCAGAGTAGGATTCCATCGCCTTCCAAATCTATCATTCGAGGGTTTCTGACCTTTGTTTCCAGGATGGCACACCAGAATGCCATGCTGGCCCTCGACTTCGTCTCGCTGCTCATCACGAAAGAGAACCCGAGACCGGCCCAAGACACTGTCTCTCCAGCACTTCGAGACCTTGTTGGTATCGGCAGCCTCGGCGCAGACAAATTAGCAGCTTCGAACGTGACGCCTCAACGCCTGCTGGATAGCAAATTGGTAGCCACGGGCTGGAAATTGACCGACATCGACAGGACCGTGAACTCGGTTCTCACGTCGGCATCTCGGTTGCAGAAAGAGATCAGCGTCGAGACCAAATATTGGGCCGAGGTCCTTGCCGTCAGTGAGAAAGGCTGGGCTGTCACACGCGTTCCCAGTGAGCCAGAGACTCTCGGTGTCAGGTATGGCTTCTCTGAGGCTGCGCCTGGTTTCCGGAACACTAGTCTCGCGCCCATGCGACGCGGCGACGACGGCACCGTTGACCTAGACTGCGGGAAAATGCTTGGAGAGTCCCAGCGTCTACTCGTCACATTCGAGAAGAACCATCGGATTGTCGGGCGGTCTTCGCTCCCAAGACCGCTCCCACAAGATGCGCCGTTGGAGGAGCGGGTGCTTGAAGCCCGGAATACAATCTTTGCGCAGGAACTGTGGCATGAAATGAATCGCGAGGGTCGCCTGCTACAAGCTTATGGCATTCGGCTCGAGAATGAAGCGCTTTCGCACACTTTGGGTGACGGCACACGGATCGTTTTTAGCTTGCAGCCGCTCGAACAGGCCGTCGAGGAGGGTGCTTCGGAGGCTCTCCCAGAGGACCATCGCGCTGAGTCACTGAGCTCGGCTCTCCATCAGTTGCTTTCATATGCGCATCGCATCAACAACCAGAGGCGCTCACGCGCTGACTCCAAGAACAGAGACCAGTCCACGACAACACCGCCGTACCCCCTCCTGCGACCTGTCCTCGCTAATCTTCAGCATGAAACATCAATCGACGATGCCACGAGATTCATTTCGGACTTGTCCACCATCTTGCACTCCGCAGGGATCTCCACAGTGAACTTCAGACTCACAGAGCCGCCCATCTCGTTGGATTTAGCCTCGACCAATGGGTCCCCATCCGAGGCCCTCATCCAAGCACTCTTCGGGCCTCTCGAGCTTCAGTACGAGTTCAACATTACCCCGGAGTCTCGCATACTCATCCATGGCAAGACAGTCATGGGCAACACTATTGCGACAGCCTACCACGTCTCAGTCCTACCGCCAGCCCAGGGCGGCGCGAATCCTCTGTCAAGAGCATACCCCCCAATACACCTTCAGGGCGAGGGATACACTCTACCTGATCTCAAACACTACCTGCAACAAGCCGTCGCGCGTGTCCTGGTCGACCGTGCCAGCACCATCGTGCTGACTGCTAGGGCGCCGTCGCCGAGCGATGAGGATGAGCTACCCATCGTGTGGGCGAAGCACATCTCCGGGGTGGCCCTCGAGAACAGTAATGACAGCAGGGAACAGCTGCGCTTCGAAATCATACTCTCGGGGCTCGGCCATCCCGAGTTGCACCTCGTTGGGAGTTGGGTCATCGACCAGCCCAAGCCTGCTACTAGGACGTGGACTTGGACAGTCGACAACGCGAAGCAGGGGCTCAAGAAGGAGAGCATCGAGCAGGTTCTACGTAATGTCGTGGCTCGCGTGGCTCAGCCTTTGCCATGATTTTTTAGACTCTCACAAGACAGCCCTAGGGCAGGCACAAGGAATCTTTGGCGTCCGCTTTGCAGACTCATCACTCAACGAGAGCATTGGACAGCTACACGACATGGATGGTAGTACCCGGGTTCAGCAACGTCTTGCTCAACGATTGCGATTGCGTGTTTCGACAGACTAAGTGATGCGTTGCAGGGTTGAAGCAGTCAGCGAATCGCCTGTGCGCAGAGGCCGTATACCTAGGTTAGATTAATGTTAAAATATATTCTACTATCTGATGGCAATGGATTTGATCGGCCAGCATATGCCATCCCGGAGAGGATCACCTTGACAAAGACAACCATCTGGTCAGTAGAGCTGCCCTCTGCAGTGATCATCCCGAGCCGGTAGATGGAGAAAGCAGTCGCCATACCACCGGCGCAAAGGATTCCTGCCACGCGCACATGCAGCTTCTTCATAACCGGCAGCTGAGGTGTGGTGGATGGGGCCTCGCTGAAGAGCAAACTTCTGGTCACCCCTCGGTTGTTAATTAATATGTAGCTAATAAGTGTCTGTATGCCATGTCCTGTGGCAAAACTCTTCTTGGTGGGTTGCGTGGCATCAGCGTCTGTATGAGCTGATCTTGTTTGACGGCTATACTTGATATCATTTCGATGTGCGAGGATGTTTAGGGGAAAACCTCGTCCAGGTCAGTGCTGTTTGGCTACCTTCGTCAATGCCCGCCCGCGGGTGGCGATCCCGGGGCAGACCAGGATTTCGGTGGACCCGGAGGAAACAACATCAAACCGGCCCCGACCTCTGCTTGGTCTACGGTGGAGGCCGGGATGGGTGCCCAGGTGGGCCCCGGGACGCAACCTGCGCGCAGAGCCTCATCAATGTCCGTCCCGAGGTCCTTCAGTCGTTCGGGCCGACTCAGCCTTCTGAAGTTCACCCTGCGTGCACCGTCGGCGGGCCAGCAGAATTGGTGATGCTGTGGCCGAAGCTGTTTACTAAATAAAGCCTTTGGGTTTTCTGGAGACTGTCCTGAATCAGTCCGGGCTTCACTTCATACACAATAGTTCTCGTTTCCCTACCTAGGAGCGGGCGATGGAGTGGTTTCTCCTCATAGTTCTGGAGCATCGGTTGATGGGCGTGAGCTTGCGCTCAGACAGTGTACCTATTGTAGGTATGCATGCACAGCAGTCAGTCAGTGGTGGGCCCAGCCTCTCTGCTGCCCGCTGCGAAGACGATCATTTTCCCCACCCAAGATTATCTTGGCCCACATGCGAATCGAACATGCACGAGATAGAGTTACACAGTCCAGGATCCTTTCTCCGACTTGGACGTGCTCTTATTATATTCAGAGCGACATATCCGTCCTCCTCCTGGCTCGTTAAAGTTTAGAACCTGACTGATATCTCACTTATCCAGCCAGCCAGCCAGCCAGCCAGCCAGCCAGCCAGCCAGCCATCCATCCAAACTCCTCATCCGCAACCTCACCAAACATCAGCGGCCGTTTTTCATTGCCCCAAGTCACTTACTTTGCCACAAGCCAATTTCACACGCACACAACATGGGAGACTCTGCCGTCAGCAGGGCTGGGTCCAAGTTGTTCCAGCCCCTTGCCATCGCCAACGGCAGGATCCAGCTCAAGCATCGGGTGGTGCTGGCGCCCCTGACGAGGAACCGTGGCACGCCAGCCAACGAGTCCACTCCCGAAGACCCTAACAGGGAATGGATCCCCAATGATCTGATGGCTGAGTACTACTCTCAGCGCTCGACCGACGGAGGTCTCATAATATCCGAGGCGATCCCGCCCAACTTGGAGGTGAGTGGCCGCTGATCATTGGCCATGTGACCACTCGGCATAATGGGAGGGGTCCAAACAGAATCCAAACGGAACGGAATCCAAAAGGTGTCAAGACTGAACTGAGTGAGGGCTGACGTGCTTTCCAACAGGGTAATGCCATGCCTGGCGTGCCGGGCCTCTTCCGGGCAGACCAGGCCGAGGCGTGGAAGAAGGTGACGAGCGCGGTGCACGCCAAGGGCGCCGTCATCTACGCGCAGCTGTGGCACTCGGGGCGGGCCAACATCCCGCACCTGACAGGCACGCCGACACTGTCGGCGTCGGCCACGCCGTGGGACGACCCGGAGGAGACGTTCCCGTACCCGCCGCCGCACACCTCGACGCCGGTGAAGCTGCGCGACCACCCGCCCGTCGAGATGACGGTGGAGAAGATCAAGCAGACGATCGGCGACTACTGCAAGGCGGCGAGGGCTGCCATGGACGCGGGCTTCGACGGCGTCGAGGTGCACGGCGGGAACGGCTACCTCCCAGACCAGTTCCTCTCGTCCAACATCAACAAGCGCACCGACGACTACGGCGGCAGCCCCGAGAAGCGGTGCCGGTTCACGCTCGAGCTGATGGACGAGCTCGCCAAGGCCGTGGGGCAGGACAACGTCGCCATCCGGCTGAGCCCCTTCGGCCTCTTCAACCAGACGCGCGGCGAGCAGCGCCTCGAGACATGGGGCCACCTCTGCCGCGAGCTCAAGAAGGGCCTGCCGGCGCTCAGCTACGTCAGCTTCATCGAGCCGCGGTTCGAGCAGATCTTTAGCGAGGAGCAGAAGCAGGGCTTCCTCGACAGCTGGGGGCTGCCCGAGGTGGACCTGAGCGAGTTCCGCCGCATCTTTGGCCACACGCCCTTCCTGTCGGGCGGCGGCTGGAACGACCAGAACGCCTGGGGGGAGGTCGAGAGCGGCAAGTGCGACGGCCTGCTGTTCGGCCGCTACTTCATCAGCAACCCAGACCTGGTTGAGAGGCTGAGGGAGGGCTGGCCCCTGGCGAAGTACGACCGCTCACGCTTCTACGGGCCATTCCCAGCGGACCCCCATGTTGGATACACCGACTACCCTACGTGGGGGGGGGGGGCATCAACAACAGAAGAGGGAGAGGGCAAACTTCAGCTAATAAATGCAGCTTGAAGACGTCCTAGAGTAGGGATTCAATGTTAGATGTCTTGGGTGAGGAGCTGGCGGTAAGCACATAGAGTTGCCTCCCGAGGTCTTCTTCCAAGTGTCTAGCCAGGTAGGCTGAACTTGGCCCATTTGGTGGTTGCCTCCAACAACTCTTTTTGGTGGAGATACTGTGGTACTGTGGTAGTGAGGGCAGTGGTGGTGTTTCGGGAATCAGGCTGGCTGAACTTGACTCGAAGCCCGAGTCAGGTTCAAAGTTTCAGTTTCTTTCAGGGTCCAGCGCCCGGGCCCCGAACAGTCATGCCTTGGCACAGCTAAACCGCACCTGGTTTAGTTTGTTTACCTCATGATTAAGGTTTCAGGGTCTTTGAAGGACCCTTTCTGCTTTTGTTCTTTACGGAGTATTTCTTCTACACTACACTACACTACACTAGTGTACTGTAAACTGTAACCGCGCTATGCTTCTCCCGGCGCGATCGGAGATGAGGGCCGAGCTGCTGCGGAGCTGAGCGACCGCGCTGCGCCTGTTGCACAGGCTTTTCGTCACTGCGTGGGGACGATTCGCCTCTGCTACTGCGGTACCCTCGTTTGGTGTGGCTGCAAAACCCACACCGCCGAACCAGAGTTTAAAGTGACTCTTGTCCTCCTGTCCTCTCAGCCACTCGATCCACGCTGCCGTGCCATGCTTTGGTGGAGCCGTCGTCATTGCAGACGGAATCGGTGGCTCACTTGACCGAACAGCGTCGCATCCAGCAGAAATTTGATCGAGCAACTTTAGAACCACCCACACCCCAACAGAAGAGGATCAGATCAGTAGTTGTCTGGTTGTCTGGTTGTCTGGTTCGAAGCTAGTTGGCATATGACCTACACCACCTCGACCTGTGGTGGTGACGTGGAACTTGCGTATTGCATATTGTAAACTTCAAGTAGGAGAGCCCGCGCATATCCGGGCTGCCGAGTGCGCGCGCGATTGCCATGTTGTAGAGGGATGGGCATCTACTACCGGTATTCTCCCAGGTTGTGATTTGCCCAAGGCCGTGCTGCAGGCTGCCTACATGCAAGCATATGCGCATGGTGGCGTCGACTGGTGCACTGCACATGTGAGTGTGCAGTGGCAGGCGGCCTGCCTGATGCGGTAATAAAAAGCCCAGGGCACACACACCTGGGACAACAACCTGGCTGCCGGGGACATTGATTGTGTGTGTTGCAAGCAATATACTTGATTTCGGCTGCCGAGTCTGGTGGTGACTGCACGGCGTGAGGGGTTTCCCTCCCCAGGCAGTGAGTGGCACATTCCAAGCAAGGGCTGGTGCGTGGCGGTGGCTGTTGGTTGGTGGTGGTGGTGGTGTGTGTGTGTGTGTGTTGACTGTGGTCTGACATATCGAGATCTGTCGCCGGAGCATCAGCCACACAGACGGTGAAGCTGTCAGCGGCAGCCTCGGTCTATTCTCTAGTCTATGTATTGCAACGTAGCTTTCTGTACCTCCCTCCCTCCCTCCCGCCGGCCTGATGTCTGAGCGCCCCGCCGCCCGAGAGGTCCAGCTGGCTTGGATGCCTGTGATACACAGTACCGTGCTCAGTGCTAATGTTGTGCTCACGTCGATGCCATTCTTTTGTTGGCAGTTAGATGGTGACGGTCAAGGCAAACAAACGGGTCGGGTTTCAAGTCACGGTCACGATGGTCCGCGGGCTTCTTCTTGGCTTGGTCAAGCTTTGTTGCATTTTGATTGAAATATTTTGTACATACACCGCCACACTGTTGTCGAGGTTTCGAAACATGCTTATGCAGGGCGATTGTGTAAGCTGACAGCTGATGAATACTGCTGTTGTTGGTTGTCGGTGTTCTGATTCGTCCTCTCGGCTCGCGAGATCGTGTCATTCAAAGTTTGTGTGTATCGTTTCATAACAGTTGAGAGGTATTTGATCCGACGCTCCCGAACACGGGCAAGGCTGTGTGCGGCCTGCCAATCCCAGGAAACCCAAATCCAGTCTGTTAAATGCCGTGCCATGCTCTGCCCCGGAAAAAATGGTATCAAATAGCCCAGAAAATAAACGCTCGGAACTCCATGCTTGTTATAGAAAAAGGTAGAAAACCGCAAAGCGAAAGGGAAGGATTTGAAATCAGGCCATGAGGCCACCACCAGCCTCTTCGTGTACGCGCGCACACGCGTGTCGTGTGTAAATTTGACTTCTCATGGGAGGTCGAAAGCATCATCTTGCTCCTGGTAGACCTCTTCAGTCTGTCCACCAAAGTAGATGCCTCTACGCTTCCAGCCCCCACGCTTGAGATAGTTGGTTGGATCATCCGGAGAAGCAACCTGTGGCCTTCGCAGGGGACTCTGTGGTGAAGAAAGCTCGTTGCTCCTCTTCACGGCAGTGTCTTCCTCCTCGTCACCATCGTGTTCAAACCAGGACTTGCCTGAGTCGACGCTTGAAGCCGGTGACGGCCAGCCTTTGGAGTATGTGTCATCATCCTGTGCTCGGTTGTGCTCGATCATCCGGCCAAGGGCCTGATTCCTCTCAAATCCAAAGTCGAAGCCGTCGTGGACCACCAGTGAGAACCCCGAGTCCGAGTGATGCATCCGTGGCCGCCGTAGCTCATGGTCTGCGAAGGACTGCTTTGATCTTAATGATTGAGCAGGCAGACTCTCACGGGACTTGACCGGCAGGTCTGCATCCTGATAAACTGGTGGGTTGAGCTTGAGGGGGTCCCACTCGATTGGTGGCCAGTGTGCTCGTGCATGCTTCTCCGTCGATGATATCCTCGAGACGGGCGCCGGTGCACCGTCGCTATGTTGCCTCTTGTGCAAATTTCTCTGTTCCTCCAGTTCATCCGCTGGCATCGTCATACGCAACTTCCTGTGGCTGCGGACCCCACGTAAGATTCGGTGGCCAGCCGAGCCAACCATGGTGAGTGATGTGGGGAAAAAAAACAAAAAAAATTGATGCCCGGGTGGTGATGGCGTGCCTGGTGGGATGGTACACTAGTAGAGAGTGAAAGTCCCTGCTATCACTGATGAGAGTCTCCTGGGTGTCTGCAAGTCCAGTCTTGAAGTTGGCTGATGCGTGCCAAAAATGGGTGAGAGATTTTGATCAGGACCGTTTGTGAAAATATGAACTGAAATGTCTGAAATATCTGAATGGAGGTTGCGGGGGGTGCCGTCTTTGATATATCCGTTAGGCACGGATCGAGGAGCCCGGCCAATCCGGACGATGTGCCTTGCAGCACTTGTTCCAGGCAGGCCAAGAATACGAGGGTACTTGTAAGACGGTATGGAGTACTCCGTACTTGCTTAGAAACCTGCCTGTGGTCGCCAATCTACACAGTACCACAATAGCTATGTGCCGGGGCTTGTGAAGCGAACCGGTCTGCCGATGATACGCCCAGGGCATTGGCAGAAACACGCAAGTGGGTGTGGTACCTGCTCGAGCGATGCACCCCAACTTTTTTTTTTCTTCTTCTCTTCTCTCTTCCTGCGCACTAGTCGATTCCAAGGTTGTTAATAATCTGGCGGTGTCTTTTGCCCGGCCCAGGCATCTTCTCTGGGATAGCCAAGTACCCTTCCCAGGTGCCCTTGCGTACCGGACTCAGCCCTAGTGTGGGGCTGTACGTCACCCGGGATGACAGACAGTCAGTCTCGCAGGCGTGATTCTTCAAATGTTCCCTTGATTGATCGGACGGGAAGCGGAGACAGTCAGCCACAGGGAGTAGTCCACAACAGGTCACCAATGACAACCAATCAGTTCTCGCTGCTATTAAGTTGGGCCTGGCAAAAAAAAAAAAAAAAAGGTCTTGGCCCCCGCAACTCTGTTACGGCCAATAAGCACAGAACCTGTCATTGGGCTGGCTGCTGTCATCGCATCTCGCTGACGTGTAAGCCATCATGTGCTCGGAAGTGTGGTGCCCGGCCAGCAATACTGACCAGTTGACATGACAGCTGGAGTATTTGCTGCCTTGATTGTGCTGCCTGGCTGCGTCTGCCATATTGAGGTCATGAGCCTGTAATCCTTCAATCAAGACTTCGAGTTGATGATCTGCTCTATCTTTTTGTTCCCAGCGACCCATTAATTTCATCATAATCCCCTAGATTTCTAGTGACGGAACCAGGGCCCACGTTGGGCAAGGATGGACAGGGGGTTGGTGGCCAATTCCTAAAAACCGGGCCACACCATCGGAAACGGATTGTCGCTTGTACCCAAGCAGCCCAAGCAGCCCAAGCAGAGTCTCGCGATGGTTGGCTGAACTTGGCCATGGTCGCGTTTTGCAATATTCCGGAAACAGGACCAGGTGCGCTCGGCTGCCACGAGCACCACGAGCGCTTTCCCGGCTTCGTGGTTGATCTGACTATCCATTACCAGTAATCCTAGTCTTCTTAGCGGCCACAACTGACACACCAGCAGGTCACTTTTGTGCAGTGCGTGGAAAGAAAGTTGCCAACCATGCCATGTCATTGGCATGCATACAATACCCCGCGCGATCCCAACACTGCATCCTCGTGCAGAGTTGGGTTGTGTTGGTGGGAGGGGGGGGGGTGTTGGTGTCAGCAGAATACACCATCAAGAAGTGACGCTTTTTTTTTTGACCCCGTCGCGACTTTTTTCCAACATGGCATGATTCCCGACTTGGGCGACCGGATGCCATAAACCTTGCAGGCGACCGCGGATCGATGTCTAGTGAGCGCTTGAGATTGTCCAACTAATGAGATGATCGGCAGCAGCTGGATGTTTCAAACCTTAGAAAACACCGGATTCCCAGCCTCAGTCCCGTCGAAGTTGATCGCCACGCGTTAAGTGGCTCAAGATTATAGGCTGCTCATTCCAAAACGTTTATGCTGCGCGTCTACTTTCCATCATCGTCGGGAGGGCGCTTGTCAACGATCCTTGTGTGTTTGTTTCTGGCGGAAATTAGGAGGATTATAATGTCTTACCATTGCGTGGAAACACCATCCCTCGTACTTGTTGTGGCGTTGCGTTACAGGCAGGGATGATTGCTTGAGGAAGTAACGGATTCCATGTTCAGAACCAAAGAGCTCGGAAGCTCTTTTGCCTTGGGTTGAGGTTTGTTTCCCCCCACTCGATTCGTATTGCCGCCTTGTCAGTTCCCCCTGTCTCAATGCTACACTTATAAAGCTTGTCAACGGCATGCGAAGCTTCAATATGGGGCCTCGTCCTGGTCCGGGGGGCTGAGTTGGTAAAGTAGGGAGGGAGGGCACTTAGAATGGTTGACGCACTACATATGCAGTAGCCCGGGGACGCAACATTTCAAGACTGCGCAGAGCCTCACCGAAGCTCAGTCTGGTGGCTTTTGTGGCTGGAAACGTTCTCAGTCATGATTGGTGCGGCAGGAACAAACTTGAGCGGTGTTGAGGCCTTCTTCTCTCCCTGGCAAAGATCGAGATCGGACTTCTAGCTTCGCGACAGCGGTTCGTAGCCAACTAACACCACAGGCATCGCAATCCCGACAGTGGCGAGACACGGGCGTCCCTCCTTCCATACCTCACAATCGCATTACCATTCTGGTCGTGCGTGAGAGTTGATGTGAGTGACAGTCGAGTGTGGTGTGTATCTCGTCTTCCAGTCTGACGTCGAGGCGGGCTGGGCGCCAAGTGCCGGTGGCCGCACCGACGAGTGCGCGCCGAGTGACCAAGGTCCCGCGAAGCGACGCCTGAAACAACGCCTGCGTGTCCCGCCTCCTCTCCGTACCGTCGTACGGTGACCACGGCTGACAATCGTGAAAGATTGACTCCACGTCAAAATTTTGGGGATTTCAGATGACATGCAAAAGTCAATCCCCACCAATGCAGACGGCCCATCCATGCACCACATCGCGCGCCTTTGTCTATCTCATGCGAGTTTCGGTTTGCCGACCGCTTCATCTCATCCGATAAGAGCTGAGCCACTCCCGTGATGCGGACTTGAGTTGCGATGTCTCAAGATTCTGGCTGGTCGCATTGGCGTTTGCCTTGTGACCGCTGATAGCGAGCGTCGTGCCTCGGCATAACCAAGGCCATGTCAACCTCTTCGCCGGCCGGACTGACCACGCCGTGATCCAGTGACAGGCTATTATTATTCGGGATTTTTTTTTTTTTTTTTCATGCATCAGGTCTACCCAGAAGTTCTTGGCTCGATGTGATTACAGCACGCCATCGCTCTCGCCTGGCAATCGCTTTACACGCTTCTGGTCCCAATCATCGAGGTCCTTCGCGGCAAGTCGCTGTGAAACAACGGGCAGCGTTAGCAAATGCATCCTTGTCTTCACACCGCGTGCAGTATACTGCCACGACTCACGTAGTATTCGTCCCTGATGTCAACTTTGCGCCCTTGTCTGCCGACGCCGAGCTCTTCCTCCCTGGTCATCTGGCGCACTTTCCTGTCATGTTTCTCGTATCGGACAGCCGTTGCTGGCGTGAGAACAAAAGAGCCGGCGACCATGATCGAGAGGAAGGGCAAGCCAAAGAGGAGGAATGGGCGCTTTGCGAGGGCCGCTCGGTAGCGCGCTGCAGTGGTGTTTGCTTCGGCGGACGTGACATACTTCTTCTTCGGGAACACGCCCATCGTGACAAGTTCAACGACTGCAACGGAGCGAAGGTCAAAAGGAGTCAAAGGTTCTTTTTGGGGGGGCGGAGGGGAGAGGGGGCCGTGAGCGGCGATGTCAATCAGAGAAGCCCGGGCTTGAGGGCATGCGGCGAGAATCAGTGCAAAGTGTTTCGACACTTTCTGTCGCATTGAACCCCGACAAGCGCCAATACCCAAGTACCCTAGAATGACCTAATCCAGAACCAGCCAACACAGGGGCTAGGGTTATAGGCAGGGGGGGGGGGTTAGTCCCTTGCGAACCGTACATTCGCACTCAAATTCAATGCGATTAAATCAAGCCACAAAGGTGATTTCCACCTCCTTTCTTCTGCACGGAAAGAAGAAGAAAAAGCAGATATTGTGACGTCTGGCTGGATTTTATGGATTTCAAGCATTGCGTCGACTGCGGGAGTGGCGAGCTGCTGAGAACATTCGGACGGAGATGCGATCAGGACCGCCCTCGCAACACATGATGCTGCCCTTGTGGCTTGTGAGTGGAAAACTTCCAACCACAAGATCCTACCTAATAAGTCTTGTGCTATATAGTCGTTTCTGTGAGTGGCTATATCTGTCAAACTGGCGGAGGCTCCCGGCGCCTGACGACTAAATGCTGACGGCGGAGTATCTGCCAGCCAAGCCAGTAAGTTATTCCTGTCGCGAGGGGAATGTTTGGGAATTTCGCTGATCCGTATGAAGGCCGAAGAGCCAGGCTCTCGAGAACGAATGGGTTTCCGCCATTTCTACATCCAAGCACCCGCTTCTCAGCCTTGACTGTGACGCACACCCAAGTATTTGTGCTGACCACAAGGTGAACTCGCGCCCAGCTCTGTATGCATACGAGAAAGGCCATTTTATGGCCACTTATTTGGGACCTGCTAGGGGCTCTGCGTGAGTTAATCGAGTGAACTCATATTCCAGAAGGACGACTGACGAACCTTTGAAGCATTTCCAATTTCATTTCCCGACTGGCGAGGCCCGTCGTGACCGAGGTTTCAACGGACAGTGTTGATGCCTTTAGTGACATTGACGACGCAGTCTTTGTTGCTCATATCGAACCAGGCGATCAGGCAGCTCGGGAGAGGTTTGTAGAAGTCGCGAAAAGGTACAGGGAGGAGTTTACTTTTGGACTCGTCGAGATCGCCCAAGACGATGATGGCCCAGTCTCGCCCACTGTCACATGCAATCTGAGAGATGGAGGGATGGTCACGAAAACTTCCGACTCCTTCACTGATTCTACGACATTGGAAGATTTCGTCGTTGGGGCATCAAGAGCTGTAGTCGGAGAATTAACCAAGTATAATCAGCAAAGGCTGCACGGCGTAAGTGCACGCTCCCTCCCCCCATCCCCTCCCGGGCGTAGCCACCAAAGGCCAAAGTACTGCTTTAGAGAGACTCGGACTGACAGAGTATCTGCACCAGCGGGGATGGCCCATGGTATACCTATTTGCGAAGACCGAAGAAGATCGCTCAAGGCTTCGGCAGGACCTGCATAGCTTTGCTAAGGGCTACTACGACTCGCTGACCTGTGTGACAGTCGACCCATTGGAGTTCCCGGAGCTACAAAAAGAAATGGGGCTTGAGCCTGGAGTCTTTCCATCGGGGGCTGTTCACCAGTTGTCTAAAGACCGGATTTATCCATATCCTCGGAATCTGCCCGTGGACTCGCAGTCACTACAGAAATGGGGACTGGACGTCTGGCAAGGGCGTGTCAAGCCGTGGACTCCTCCCGGGGCGGCAACCTCGGTTGATGATCCCGGCCCGACCAAGAGGGTGAAAAGAAAGATCTCGCTGGCCAGTTTGCCAGGTGTGACTATCAGGGTCGGAGGGCATGATGAGTTGTAGATCACTGTATAGCGTTCTTACGTGTAATTGGAGAGCTTGGGCTCTTGGCTCTGAGGCTGCAGTGGAGCCCAGAACCCAAGGTTCTGATGTGCCGACTGTTGGTGGGATAGATCAAGCGGCCAGATGAGCACCACCAGCGATACTTTCTGCTCAGAAACTCCAGATTGCGCAGCGGCACACTCAAGCGAGGGGGGCGGGTGGTGTGAAAACCGAGCTTCATTAGCCTTTTGCATACATTCAAAACTGGGCCACAGCAGTTGCTGACTCATCCATTCCGTTGGCTACGGAGTACGCTACCGGTACATTGCAATTTGACCTCGTGACAGCGCGCCTCCCCAGTTCGACGCGTCGCGCTCCTCCAACTCCAACTCCATCACATCTTTTGTCTAGGTCTCAGTCGCCTTCTCACTTGGCCCAGCTACCTGTGCGGCGCCACTCTTTCGAGTGAGCTTGAGATGAACAATTCAGGTCAAAATGGCTGCCGAGTCGCACAATCGGGGCGGACCAGCCGGCCATAATGCTGCGAATCCAGCACCAGCCGCGAATGGTGGTGCGCCTCCGTCCACCCTGGCTGCACAGCTTGCCAGTAACATCTCGACCTCGGCCAGGTCCTCGAGACCCGACGAGGCCAGCGAGCTCAAGCGCTTGTTTGAGGAGATCGAAAGAGTCAAGAACAAGCCGGACTTGTTGAAGACGCCAGATGAGCATGTGGAGCACAATCACATGCTGATTTATGTCTACGCGCGGGTCATTCTCGACGGTCTCAAGTGGGACGACCCATTCGCCGACCGCGAGCAGCTGAAAAGCGATACATTGACTGCTATTCACTTTCTCAAGGTCACCATCGCCGAGACTCCAGTCGTCCTCAAGTTTACCACTGATGGCACCCTCTTTCTCCACCGAGGCCCTGAGCCACTGTGGGTCTGGCTGTTCCCAAAGCTTCTCAGGATGCTCGGGCACCAGCAATGCCTGGCCTTGTCTTCTCCATTGGAGTCTCTCTTTCATTTTATTCTCGTGACAGCAAGTACATCTGGCGGGCTGTGGAACGTTAGCAGCCCGGTATACGTCTATCTACAGGCGAACTTTCGATGTAGGATGAACGCACCCCACACTTGAGGGCAGCGCTGACCTTTATGCAGCAATCCTGGCACATTTAAGATCGGTGCCGCCAACTCCCAAGGGCTCCATAGATATCCAACTGCCAGATCACAACACCCTGAATACAGTACTGCCCGGGGAAACTCGAACCGGCGCCGTTCGCTGTCCCAGCTACAATCTTGGTGATGGACAGCATGCCCTCCGGCATGCCTCTAGTCTTTTGAACATCCTTCACGGTGCTTCAGTGTCAAATGAAACGCCAAAACAATCAATCCCACCTTCCACAAAGCGAATCACCTGGCTGGTAGACTGTATCGAAGCATTGAACGAGGAGCAGAGGCGATGGAGATACAATGGCAATCACAATCCAGTATCTCTCTTGAACCAAGCCTTAAATCTTATTTCCCCGCATTCTGGAGTGGAACAAGCCGTAATGCACAAGTTGTATTCCGTAATCGTCTTGCTGGCAGCAGATGTCGCAGTCAGCCAGATAGGATTTACACAGCCAGAGAGGAGCGAACCTTCGGCTGCCAAGGTACTGTCTCTGGCCCTTGTCCAAATTGCGGACGCTGCCATCAAGCAAAGGCCTCTGGCCAAACTTGCAGCCGCTCAACTTCTCAAGCCACTGGAGCAAATGCTCCTCGAAGGAGTTGCTAGCGATGTTTCAGGGGATCTGCAGGTACGTCCGTCCACCCTGGGCGTGTCCAGTGCAGCCAAGGCCTGACACCTGTTGCATACAGAGATCCGTGAAATTCTTCCGTGAGGCGATTGCCTTTCCGAAGAATCAGTCATTCAGCCCTGGGCTCTCACCACGGTCTTTTGTTGATAGAGACATACGGTCAAAGATCCAATCATTTGAGTCCAACGCGCACGCACCAACAGATCAGAAACGCCCTGTCAAACGGAGAAAGCTCACTCAGGAGTCGTCGTCAATGCAGCTTGTTCTTAAGCAACTCTGTCGGGTAATCCATCTGCCGGCAGTCACGAACCTGAAGCAGCTTGAAAGCGGCATATTGTAAGCTCTGCAATTTCATGCGATGCTAGAACGAGCTGACAGCAAGTGGCAGGGCTTCGTTCCCAGCTGCCAGTGACGCTGTGCGGTGTTCAATCATTCAGCTGCTCGCCTGTATCGGATGCGCGGCTGATGACTCTCTCAGCCTGCGTTCAGTCGGACAGCGTGGTCTGCATTGCTCATTTTGCTCCAAGGATGATAAATGGGTGCTGCGATCGCCGTGTACTGATTTGAAGTCTGTGGAATTAGCTGGCTCCATTTTCACAAAGCTTATACGCCTACCAGAATTCCGGGAGTCACGTCGTCCACGGATTGTCGCGATGATAGCTCTCCGACGCATCATCGTACACTCGAAAAGCCCTGAGATGTTGGACCTGGAGAAGTCGGCCATTGGCCAGTGGTGTCTGTCAACTCTCCAAAGCTCCCTCAGAGAACTCCGGATTGCAGCCGGCAGGGCGATCACCCTTTTCTTGCGCCCAGGTGTCGGCCAGGATGTTGGCGTGCAAATCTTGAAACAGAATACTGCCAACATTTTGGCATTTGTGCGATCCGTCTCCGACAATAATGAGCCTGGTATCAATGAGACTTCTCTGATGGCTTGGGGTCAAATGGGCCGAGTCGTCTCAGACGAAGGCCTCAATCTTGTCTTGGTCAAGATGCTGGATTTTCTAGGCCACCAGAACCCTATTGTCTCTGCAGTGGCCCTGAACGAGATCACAAATCTTGCCGCTTCTCGCAAAACAACACCACGACGCCTTCTGGAGCCTTTCTGGAGAAACCTCGCGTATTCGACCGTGAAAGATATGCTCACACGACCTCAGACTACGCAAATGGTAGCAGATCTCCTGAGAACCAGCGTAGCAGAGCTGCTCCTGCTCATCCAGACTCACGCTTTGCCATGGCTTGTGCTTCACGGCAAGAAAGATATCATACAAAAGTTTTCCGAGGCTAGAAGAGATGAGCATTTACAAGACATGTTTTTGGACGAATCGAATCTGAGTGCTATCTTGGCACGTCTGTTCGTACAGGATGAAGCTAATGTCGAACGATTTTCGATGTCGGCGCTGGTCGACGTCTGCCCGATATTCAGTGGCACGGCTCTCATAGAGGTGTTGAGAACCAGTCCTGTCCTGACGATCTTGGAGCTTCTCAGAATGAGTGTGGAGGGGGATGAATCGGCCAAGGCCTCTGTAAGCCGCTTTTGTTAATCTTGTCAGTCTGTCACCGAGAGCTAATAAGCTGCAGGCCCGCTCAGCCCTGACTATGGTGGCAAACTTGCTGATGGCGGCTCCCCGGGATGGGAAAAGAAAGGGTGGTCATCACGTCATCGGCCGCTTTCTTAGGGAGCATGCTCTGGGTTTGTCGGCACGAATGGTTGAAGTCATCAACAATGCCTCACCCGTGCCTCCGCCTATGCGGGAACGCAAACTTTGCATCAAGACCATGGAAGAAATGATAGTGCTGGCCAAGGAGTACATTCGTATGGCACGGCCACAGGTTTGTCCTACCGCGGGTACTGGCTTACCAGTTACTGACCATCTGATGCCAGATATCCGTCTGTCTACTATCCGCCTTGTCTTCAGACGAGTTGAGAACGACCGCATTTGCATGTTGGTATTCGATGATGACTCATGTGGGAGAGGACGATGTCGAGGAGCTCATCGAGACAACCTTCTTCATCATCGGCCAGTATTGGTTCTTCTTTGCAGAAGAGAGCCGAGAGCAAAGCAAAGCTCTACTGCGTTTCCTGCTCAGCAATCACGAGGCGGTCCTGAACAACACGCTTGCGAAACTCCCGTCGTTGGGCCATATAAGCGAGCTCTCAGAGCTCTGGGGGAAAATCGACGCACGTCGCCCGCCGCTCGACACGCGCGCTGCCTTCGCCTTGTTCATCGAAAGATTGCATCATGAAAACGCTGGTGTTGTACAAAAAGGCTTGCTTGAACTCTCAGATTACCTGCGCCACAATCAAGGGTACCTACAGGCGTCAGCCATTAGTGAGCAGCCTGACAGCGTTGTGAAGAATTTGGCTCGAGCACTGTTGGACTGCACCTCTAAGTATAACGGGATCAACCCCGATATTGCTCGAATCTGTGCAGAGTGCATCGGGTTGATGGGTTGTCTGGACTCGAACAGGCTCGAAACCGTTCGGGAGCAGAGGGATTTTATCGCACTTTCCAATTTCACAGATGCCGATGAGACCACTGATTTTGCGGCCTTCATCCTGCAGGAGGTGCTTGTCAAGTCCTTTGTGTCAACTACGGATTCTAGCTTGCAGGGATTTCTGTCATATGTCATGCAAGAGCTCTTGGAGAGATGTGACTACAAAGCAGCCGTTGGCGTGCAGGGAGCAGAGGGCGAGCGCATCTATAGGAAATGGCTGAGCATGCCAGAGAGCGTGCGCGATGTCCTATTCCCTTTTCTGACGTCCCGGTACAAGCTTGCACCAATGCCAAGCATCAAGACCGAGTACCCCATTTTCCGCGCTGGTCGCTCATATGCCAACTGGCTCCGGCAATTCACGCTGGACTTGCTACACAAGGGGCAAAATCCCTTCGCCGAGATCATCTTTGACCCGTTGTGTCGAGCTATCAGAGTCAAGGACCTATCGGTCGCCATTTTCATGCTTCCATATCTGGTCGTTCACATAACTCTCGGCAACAAGAGCACGCATCAGGAGAAGGACGCAGCGTGGAATGAGCTGTTGAGCATCTTGAAACAAGACGTTCCTGAAAATGCTTCGTACTTGGAGAGAGAGGACAGGAAGCTCTTTTGCGAGGTACGTGGCTCGGCAAATACCTGCTTTATTTCGCTGACAAAAACAGGCCGTTTTCAGAGTCATCGATTATGCGATGAGATTCTTGCAGGTGAAAAAGTCTTCGCGGCTCAGTAAGGCCGACGAGAACAATCTTGTGCTGATTCAGAAACGACTGGACTCTATACCTCCAGAGTTGGTATCGCAGCGCGCCATCGACTGCAGACAATACGCGCGTGCCTTGTTTCACCTGGAGCCTCACATCTTGCGGCAGCAAGAACAACACGGCAACGACGCCGAAAACATCCAAGAGGCATTGGACTCTCTGCAGCACGTCTATGCCCATATTGACGAGCCGGATGGTCTTGAAGGGGTATCCGCCAACCTCAAGGTCATCGACCTGAAGCAGCAAATCCTGAGCCACAGGAAGGCGGGAAGGTGGTCTAGGGCGCAGACCTGGTGTGAGGTCCAGCTCGCGGAGAATCCCTATACCGTAGACGTGCAAATTGATCTGCTGACGTGTCTCAAGGAGTCGGGCCAATATGGTGAGAACACCTTTTGTCAAAGGCCTCATTCCTGCCACCGCTGACACTGCATAGACGTATTGTTAAACCACGTTGGAGGCTTAGATACCAATGAGCCCTGGATCAACAAGATCGCGCCGTTTGCAGTTGAAGCTGCTTGGGCCACCGGACGATGGGAGACCCTTAGGAAATATCTGGGTTCCTACAAGACTGGCAATCATCTGGACGATTTTAATCTCGGGGTTGGATCAGCGCTCCTCGCGCTCAAGGATGGCCACACAGAAAGTTTCGTCAACCAAATTCAAGAGCTGAAGGAGAAGACTGCTTCTTCGATGTCCATGTCGACTACAGCGTCACTTCAGGTGGCCCATGACGCCATGTTGAGGTGTCATGTGCTTGCTGACCTTGAAATCATCGCAGGAGACCACAAGAAGGAAGCTGTTGACCAGCAAGGAGTGAGTACCTCACTAGACCGTCGACTGGAGGTTCTGGGCGCGTTTGTGAGCGACAAACAGTACGTTCTGGGAATACGACGAGCGGCGATGGAGCTGATGAGGTAAGTCTTGGGAAATTCTGTTGATTCTTTCTGCTGACATGCATTTGAAGGCCCAAATTCTCGGACGGGGATATCTCATCTCTGTGGCTGTCGAGTGCAAGATTAGCCCGAAAAGCAAACTCGCTTCAACAGTCATTCAACGCTGTATTACACGCGTCGCAACTTGGAGATGGCTCTGCAACCATTGAGAACGCCAGACTGTTGTGGAAAGAAGGTCACCACAGAAAAGCCATTCAAATCCTGGAAAACGCTATCCAGACCAATTCGTTCATAGGATACAATCTGGGGCCTGCTGCCCCCACCTCAAGTAAGGGACCCGAAGTGCAAAGGAACCTGTTGACAGCCCGGGCGCATCTCCTCTTGGCGAAATGGAAAGATTCGGCGGGACAGACACACGTGAGTGCCTTGCGGGCGCAGTACCAGCAGGCGGCAAAGACGCACGCAATGTGGGAGAAAGGCCACTACTACCTTGGTCGCCATTACAAGAAAGTCCTTGAATCCGAGAAGGCTTTGAGTCCAGACGAACAGAGCGACGAGTACCTCACCGGAGAAACAGCCAAGCTCGTTATCGAAAATTACCTCCGGTCACTGAACTACGGCACAAAGTACCTATACCAAACCCTGCCGCGGATCTTGTCCTTGTGGATGGATCTGGGTGCTCAGGTCGACAAGGCTCCCGAAGGGAAAATTTCACTGTCTAGGGAGCTGTCTCAGAGGAGGAAGACCTTGTTGCACGAGCTCAACAAATACTTCTACAAACACATGCAGCGCATGCCTGCTTACATATTCTACACGGCAATGCCGCAGATCGTGGCTCGCATTACTCATCCGAACCCAGACATCTTCACTTACTTGCAACACATCATTATCAAGATTGTGGAAGCACATCCACGACAGGCCCTCTGGGGCCTCTTCGCCATCATGACAAGCAAGCAGTCGTCTGACCGAACAAAGCGTGGGCTTCATTTGCTGGCCCAACTCCGCAACATCAGTGGGAAGAAGGTGGACGGCTCGGCATACGATCTGAGCAAGCTCCTAAGATCGGGCGAGAAATTGGCGGAACAGTTGCTCCTGGCCTGCAATAACGGCGACTTCCAAAGCAACAGAACCACACATGCCAGCATAACTCGGGACCTCAACTTCAATCACAGATGCACCCCTTGCCCCTTGGTAGTTCCGATTGAGGCATGTCTTACCGCAACATTGCCCACGCTGACGGACAACATAAAGAAGCACAAGGCGTTTTCAAGGGATGTCGTGGCAATCGATTCATTTCTGGACGACGTCCTTGTACTGGGATCGCTGGCAAAGCCACGCCGTCTGACGGCGCGAGGTACAGATGGGAAACTGTACAACCTCTTGATCAAGCCAAAGGATGACCTGCGGACGGACCAGCGCCTGATGGAATTCAACAGCATGATCAACCGCTCTCTGAAACGAGATGCGGAGAGCAGCCGCAGACAACTTTATATTCGCACGTACGCGGTGACCCCTCTGAACGAGGAATGCGGAATCCTCGAGTGGGTTGACGGACTCAAGACACTACGCGATATCCTGCTGGGTCTGTACAAGCCCCGCGGTATTACACCGAACTACGGCCAGATTCAGCAGATCATGAAAGAAGCCAGCACGTCGGACAAGAACATCAAGCTCTTCACCGAGCAAGTACTAGGCATGTTCCCGCCGGTACTGCCAAGCTGGTTTATCTCGCAATTCCCCAACCCGTCAGCCTGGTTCGCGGCACGGCTCAAGTACACGCGGTCATGCGCGGTCATGTCCATGGTGGGCACGATACTGGGCCTGGGCGACAGGCACGGCGAGAACGTGCTGCTGGAGGAGGGCAACGGCGGTGTGTTCCATGTGGACTTCAACTGCTTGTTCGACAAGGGCCTGACATTTGCGCAGCCGGAACGAGTGCCGTTCCGGCTCACGCACAACATGGTGGCGGCGATGGGCATATACGGGTACGAGGGGCCTTTCAGGCAGTGCAGCGAGCTGACACTGTCGATCCTGCGGCAGCAGGAGGAGACGCTGATGACGATCCTCGAGGCATTCATCTATGATCCCACGCTGGACCTGCAGCGGGACAAGAAGCGCAAGAGCGACGTGGTGAGGTTGAACCCGACGAGCGTGGTGGAGAGCATAAAGAGGAAGGTTCGGGGCTTTATCGGCGACGAGAGCATCCCGCTGGGCGTGGAGGGCCAGGTGGAGGAGTTGGTGAAGCAAGCAACGAACCCGAGGAACTTGTCGGCCATGTATATCGGGTGGTGTCCGTTCTTGTAATTTTGTAGCATGATAATTGCTTACAAGGTGGTATTCTCATCCGTGTTGTGTTAAAATCACGGGCGATGCTGTAAAGGATCCTTTACATTATCTTCAGCCCCGAGGGTGTGCACTATGTGCGTCTCAATCAGAAACAGTGGGGTGATGAAGATGACCATGTGGTGTTGGGAAGTGCTCTTCCCACGCTGTTTCTCTCTTGACGAGGATTGGTATAAAGCTCTCATACATGGAATAGAGTAGGACTGCATAAATTCGATTCATCTCATGTCTGAGTTGGTTTGTCTTTAATGTTTCACCGGTCGGGGGTAGGTATCTGGAGAGCGTTCGATGTTACCTAGGTAGGCATCGATTACAGGGGGGCCGGCTGCCTGGGGAGCTTGACGCGACGCAGCACACAAAGCGGCGCAACGCAACGAAACAGGACGGGCGGGAAGACGCCCAGACCAAAGGCCCCCCCCCCCCAACCTGTCCCACTTCCTTTTGTCTGCCTAGCATTTCCGCGTTTTCCATGGCAGCATTTAAATTCAAGTCGACTGACTGCAAACAAGACTCATCCCATCACCTGCCTGTCTCTGAACAGCGATCAGCGGGGTTTTGCGTGGGCAATCGCATCTCTGCTCGTTGTCGCCGCGACTGAACTGATCGAAACGCGACCGCGGGTGTAGCCCTTTGAAAAGTTGCATCAAGCCACAAACCTCCCTCGTCACAGGATACTGGAGCTCATCTCTGACTTCTGCGATTCAACTTATCGAACTTTCGACTTTGAGACAGCATCTTCAAAATGCCTACCTATCGCATTGGTAAGCAAACCATGGCGTGCTGCCCGCGTCGGCCCCATTCCCTTGCTGGCGCGTGACAACCGTGTCAAACTGTTGATACTACACCCGTGTCCGACAACAACATTCGCAAGTCGTACTGGACTACCATTGATATGTGTCGCCAGAGATTTCTCCCAACAACCGTGCTGGTTGCCAGGATACCCTGCACAAGAAGGAAGGGGTCAAGATCATGAAGGGTGAGCCGCGCTTCGGCAGCTGGCTCGAGATCGGCGATCACGGCTCTTGGAGGTGGAAGCACTGGTAAGCAAAAGCTTTGGTCAAGCCCACCGGCGGTTGGTCCTCAGTCCTGGTCTATTTTCTCACGCCGCTTCTAGGGGCTGCGTTTCCGGCAAACAGCTCCAAAATCTGCGCGAAGACATCTGTAAGGGGGACAACTCGTATGATTTCGACATGATTGACGGCTACGATGAGATTAAGTGAGTGCTTGCTACTTAAAATTCGAGATACTTCCGGCTGAGGACCGCGACAGTGATCACCCTGAGGTCCAAGCCAAGATCCGCACCGCTATGATCGAGGGCAAAATTGCGGACGAGGACTTCAATGGTGACCCTGAGTACAACGTCCTGGGACAGATGGGAATTCGTCCCCGTGCGACCAAGAAGAAAGCCGAGGCAGAGGATGAGGATGGCGAGGAGCCAGTATGTGTGTATAATTCCAACAAATCATGCAATCGAGTGCTGATGTCCACCAGCAGAACGGCGGTGGCACCCCCGTACAGAAGCCAGCCAAGAAGCGTGGTCGCAAGAATGCTGGCGAGGACGATGAAGCAGAGCAGGAGCAGGTTGAGGCTCCTCCCACCAAGAAGGCTCGTAAGCCCAAAGCGAAGAAGCCAGTCAGCGACGACGAAGATGCCCCGCTTGTCGAAGCTCCCAAGGCCAAGGTTGAGCTGGAGTCTGACGAGGAAGCCGCCGTCGAGGCTGAGGCTCCCAAGAAGAAGGGCCGGGCCAAGAAGGTCATGCTAGAGCCTGAAGTTGATGGGCCCGCCGTTGAGCAACCAAAAAAGAAAGGCCGTGCCAAGAAGGCCAAGGTCGAGAGCGAGACGGAGCCCGAGCCCGAGCCCGACGAGGAGGCTGCTGAGGGTTCTGCACCCGAGCCAGAGCCAGAGCCAGAGCCTGTGTCGAAGAAGGGCGGCCGCAAGAAGAAGGCTGCTGCCGTCGACGATGACAATCGGGCCCAAGCTCCCAAGGCTCTTCCAGCGAAGCGAGGCCGATCCAGGAAGAGGTAAGAATTGGGTCTGTCCCTGATTTCAACGTGGAATCTAACAGCGGCAGTGCCTGAACGGAAGAGGACTCTGCGATACGAACATGCTTGGGATGGGTGAAGTGTCCATCCCGCTGTCTGCTCCTCCCATCAGCGGTTCCTGTTGAACTGATGATCCCCATGTTAAGATCATGAAAAGACGAACGGACCGCCATACGACTTTGGCTGTCTTTGCTTTGCTCAAGTGTCCGACGACACGTATCCGGTTCCACCTTCAAGGGAGACAGCTGGTGGTGTTCCCGAGTTGTTGACTCTTGAATGCGCCGATTTCCAGGGTGGCTTCAAATGTTCATTTGTTTTCGCACCAGCTTCTCAGGCGCGCACGCACTTACGCACACAAAGAAAGAGGGGAAAAGGGGGTTGTTCGCGTGCCGAGACTATCCTCCCAAGATTGATCTTTTATTACCTAGGTAGGGATAAACGGATATGCACGACACTAAAAGTATTTTGACCGTATGTTTTAGTTCTTCGGGGCCACACACAGGCTTTGGGTATCTCCCTAGCATCGATGAGGCTCGGACAGAGTCCCAAAGTCTCAAGGCTGGCTCTCCAGTATTAGCTTAGCACAGTATTCGGAAATAAGACAAAGACTACCCACGAATCGATTGTTTCTTTGTGTTCGACCAGGCCAAATCTACCCGTTACCCGACTCGTCCGTCTTTAGGCCGGTCTGAACTGCCCAGGTACGGCTCCTGTCAACTGGTTCCCCGTGCTATCCTTCCATTGCACCACACTAATAAGTTCTAAGTAAACAAGGACAACGGCAGGGCTAGCCGTGCACCCAATGCTCACTGTACAGCCGTTACAAGCGTTCTTTGTCACGGACAATCTGACAAAGCACACAATTAATTGTATAGCACTGGCCTCTCTCTCTTTCCCAGCCCTTGGGTCTAAGCACAGGTGCCGCAGACGCCTCAACTTATAACAGCTCAGCTCTCTTTCCTTCTCCATACTTGGGTACACCATCCTTGCTCCTGTGTCTCACCTCGGTCCTGAAGTCAAAGAATCCAAAATCCGCCATACTCTGTGACATTTGATCGATTCAAGACCTGTGGGACTCGATTTTGAAACCTGACAGTCGTTGAAACCCATGGGTAAGTCATCCCTGTCGCTCACCATGACCGTGCTCAAACATTGAACATTTGAACTTACTTGTGCTGACTATTATTGAAGCCTTCGTATACCCATCCGAGGAAGAGCTGAGTCGCCCGCTGTCTTTCGGACCCGAGGAGGGGAAGCCCACCAAGCTGCGTTTTGAAGGGTACCTGCCAGTTCACGAACTCGCAGCCGACGAGGTCCATTCTCACATGCATGAGCTCCCGGCGGACGATACCGCAGTGAACAAGGCCCTTCAACAACCCCGTAAGAAAGCGCCCAGGCCTAACAAGGCCAGTCGTACGTTTCGGCATGCTCAACTCGCCGCCCGCCAGTTTATCCAACATCGACGCCGCAGGGCGGACGGGGTGGTCACCGAGCGCGTCGACGCAGACAGCCGCCTCCCTATCTCGGTTATCGAGCTCATACTCGCGCTCCTCGATGTCCGGGGCGTGGCACGGGGCTCGGAAGAGCGGCTTGTGGGCGATGCGTACTGCGCCGGGGTGCGTGCCCCAGAGCGGCCGTGTCCGACGTCGGCAGGGGAACTATACGATCGCCTCATCTACTCTCGGGACTCGGCCCGTTCGCAGGGGAGAGGCGCCATCCCGCTGGCCTCCTGGCTCCTGCGGTCGTGCGACCCGGGTGCGCGCTTCGACGCCGCGTTCTGTGTCACGTGGGCCGAGCTGCCGCAGCTGCTGAAGCCCGTCATCGCGGAGATGAGGGCATCTCTCGGCTACATGGAGGCATTCCGGTCGCGCCTCGACCTCGAGACCGAGGGCTGTGACTACTGGCTTGACCTGTCGCACCTCCGCCAGTGCGTCTTTCGCCTGACGGGGTTCTGGCCGCATGATAGTGAGCATAGTCACGAGGCCTGGGCTTTCGGGCTGCCCGAGGATATGGTCCGGCTGCTGTATCCGCAATGCGACAGGTTTGACCACGCGGAGATGGCGTTGAACCTGGACGAGGTTCTCGTTGGACCTACCTGGGATAAGCTGGTGAAGCTTGAGGCTATCGCTCGCCTGAATCAGTGGTAGTATTGTTGTTAGACGTGATGAGGCTCCTGTTGCGATGGGATGCCACCTGGCAGGGTTGAGTGATACCAGTTGACTGGGTCAACATAGATTGCAGAATTATTTGTAGCAAGCGGGCACGGGGATGGAGTTTGTCTTTTGCCTCAAGTGCTACCACTAGGGCACACAACTTGGGAAGGATATTGGCGTTTAAAACAATAGGTTCATACCCGGCACATTGTTATTTAATTTCTTTTTGTCACTTTTCTACTATTGAAAGGTTCCAGATGTCTGCGTGCAAGAAGGCAACAATTTTCTTATCGACAGCTGGAGGTACCTAGGTAGTAAAAGTGATGGAATCATTCCTCTAGGGACACTACGTATGTAGCAGACTATTTACTCAAGCTCTGTGCTGCTGCACTTGCATCACATGCATCGATCGTTCAATGTTCTACAGCAGTTTCGTCCACATCTGAGCAATTTAAAATGTTGGAAGGATAATCTTGGAAGAATAAAATTGGAAGAAAAGTCTAGAATGGATGGGTTGGCTGAAAGACAGTTGTATAAATCTGCCTCTTGCGCAGTGATTAAGCCTCGAAATAATTGCTAGGTGGGATATTGCCTTGGAAACCACTGGCAGTTGTACACTGTGATGAAAACAGCCCTTCTATCTTTTTGCAGCGTCCAACGAGCCCCCAGTGATACTAGTAACACCAGTTGACTGTGCCGCCAATCAACATACTTAAGTATCGGCACGACGAGTTGCCTCAGCTCGAGGAGGGAAGAAATGCTTCGAAATCAATTTCGGATCATGTACTTTAGCTCCAAATATCAGGATCTGCCTTTGGTGATGGTCTGCTTGACGTCCAAGACTACCTAGGTGCTTAGTTATCCCTCCAGTGCTGACTTCAAATGTTCGAAGTCAAGGCTTTCTAAAGTTTTCCACCGGAGGCTCTCCCATTAGGTAGAATGCTTTCCTACAGGAGACTACCGGTACATACTCTACAATAGGTTGAACAATAGGTTCATGTGACCAATGTCATATTCCCCTGGATTCCTTATACTTTTACTTCTAAAGTTCAACAAACTGCAATGTCGGACCTAGGGATGGAAAGATTAGGGAAGACCCGCGTGGATGTCCCTCCGGTAAGCGGCCTATGTACCTACCTACATTGAAAATCTGCTACAGTTTTAGCGAGCATACCTAATTGGGTAGGTACCTTATATGTGCCTACCTACTTAGGTACTGTCTCGCCTGTGAGGCTGTTGTTGCCCCAGGAATTGGGACCGCAGCCACCCACTCCCTTTTTGACTCACTTTTTGACTCACTTTTTGACACATATATCTCTAGCTTACCAGCTACACGGCTGAAAAGAAGCTCCTCCCAATCCGCACCTCCTTCCCCAACATCTCCTACAGTCAACTTCAACTTGTCACTCGAGCAACATCATCATTCCTCCAGGCCGAGTCTGTACTAGGTTTGCGCTTCAACCAACATTGAAAGCAAGGCTTTTTTCTCTTGTTCACAAATACCTTCCTGACTCGGAAATCCTCGTGCTCCTGGATACGGCTCAAAGAGCCTATTGCGGGTGCCTTCCTTTGTCTTCGATTAGCAGCACTTGAGCAGGCCAACTGCACATGTGGTACGACACTTTTCAAGCCACCTTTTGCTGTCGCCACTCACTAAATCCAAACTTTTCCAGAACCTCGCCGTTCACAGTTCGCAATAACTTGAGAACGCGTCATTCGAGCAGGCACAACCCAACTTCTTGTTCGTGCAAATTGTTGCTTGGCGAACAACAACCACCACGAATATGACGCTAATTGTCTGTACCTAGGCAGGAGTCGAGGAAGGCACCTCTAGCTCAAGATGGCTCACCTGCGCACCCCAAGCCCTTTATTGCCCTCCTCTGATGCGATAGAATTGAGAAAAAAAGGCGACAATTTGGCAGCCCTGGACGATGGCGACATCATCGCGAAGAACCGCCTCGTTATTCGTAAGCATGAGCCCGTCCCACAATCCACCACCCATCATATTTGGATGGCTTTACAACCTTTTGCATTGAATTGGGCCCCAGAGCAGGTCACTAACAGCCATCAGTCGAGTTGGAGGAAAAATACATCCTGAACCCAGGAGTCCTTACCATTGCCCCCTCTGGGCAACTCAAAGTCAACCTGTCGAGCGAGGAGCCCGACCAGGGCACAATGCTGGGTCTGTACCCAGCCTTGCCCCCACCAGAAGGATACGAATCACAGATCCCGTCCTGGCTGCGAGATTTTTTGATCAAAGAACTCAACCTTTTTGGTAACGGACCGCCTTCCGCCTGCGGTTCTCTTTACGACCAAATGATGAGGAGTAGGGAGATCGGTGCAGAGGGTACGAACCTGAGCGTCAACTCGGCGGCACTTCTGATCTCATGCGGCACGATGAGTCTCCACGATTCGATTGCCGACCTACGCGAGTTTTGCGCCAGCGGGGACCCTGTGTGCGAGGATACCTATGCGTTGGAGTTTTCTATCATCGAGAAGGTCCTGAAAAGGCTCACGGGCTGGGATTCGTCCCAGAAATTACAAAACAGACTTCTGGCCTCCGGGAAGACCAAGAACGAGAGTAAAGAGCAGTCACCTACGAAGCGCCGCAAAATTACCGAGAGCAAACATGTCGAGGTCGCCGCGCCGACAGAACCAGACCTACCGAAGGACATCGAGCTGATGCTGAGCCTAGGCTCACAGGGTATGGTCATGAAGGGCGTCCTCGACAGCTCCCTAGAGGACCTGATCATTACTCCAGTTGCTCATCTGATCGAAAAGCTGGAGATCGTCGAAAAGGGACTACGGAAGCAGCAGGACGAGGACCGTAAGAAGAAGAATCTCGTGGGAGATAGCTCTTCTGACTCAGGTGTATCGGCTTGCTCGCCTTGAGGATAAGCCATTTTACGAGTTGTTCTTGGATTGTCTCAAGCGCTTGCGAGGACTGGAAGGGACTTACTGTTTGCACGTTGGATTTTATTCTGTTCCCACTCACGCCTGTAGCCACGATGATACATACTACAGTTTTTGTATTTCTCTTCAGGTACATATGCGTGTTCTGCGCCCCAAAGTAGAGTACAGAAATGACAGCTGGAGCACGAGCATCTGGCTCACTTGAGCAGCAAGCTGGAAGTGTCGGAGGAGACCAACAACCTCTCACAATCTGAGAATGAATTAGTCTTGCATGCACATGTGCACTTGGTCTACCGGCTCTGATTTGATGCAACCAATTACATAAGCTACCTAGGTACTTAGCGACGTGTTGTGCAACATGCTCATCTCAGATCTGTGTCAATGGTCCTGGGTCCATGTCACACAGATTGACAAGACCGGTACGTCACTCAACTATACTCAATTAAGAAAGCTGCCCCGCGTCCCTAACAGTCGACTTAGGTCCAGATGGGGCCCAAGCCGCGTCATCGAGCATGTATTATCCTGTGATGTGCGGCACATTGTTTGTAATAGGAAATGAGCACGGCGAGAGATACGAGACTGGAGAAATACAAAGACGGAAGAGAACACTCACTGTGTCACATAAGGTTTCAAGTTGCCCAATTGTTCCATAGCAGATCTCCCAGCCAGCCCTCATAAACTTGGATTGTTGTCTAATCCAGAGCCGGCTTCAGGACTTAACATTGTTGGGCATCCAGATGTCTTCAATCAAGGAGCAAGTGATAGCCCGCAGAATGCTAACCATACATTCCTCGACGTTGTTTGATCCACAAAAGAAGGCATTTGTAAAAAATGTCTCTATCCAAATCGACACGCAGTCTGGCGGTATCGCCGATGTCTACACCAGGGGCTCAGACGAAGAGATTCGCGACGACGACATCGATCTCAGGGACAAAGTCGTGCTGCCAGGCTTTGTCGATGCGCACACCCACATTTTTCTCCACCCGTACAGGTCGGTATCAGAAAGTTTTACTACCCTACCACTCGGAGACTATGTGGTAATACTGACGGCTACGAATCAGCGAGCGTTCCTCGACCGAGCAAATGCGCGACGAGTCCATCGTCGAGCGCACAATAAGGGCCACGAACCACGTCCGCGAGGCGCTCCTCTCAGGCTACACGACATACCGCGACCTGGGCACCGAGGCGATGGAGAACTTCGACGCCAACCTGCGCGACTGCATCAACCGCGGCCTCATCCCAGGCCCACGTCTCTTCGTGGCCACCCATGCTCTGGCGTCGTCGTCGGGGTACGACATCCGCAGCGAGAACCGGCAGAACGGGGTCCAGTTGCCGCGGTCGTCAGATGCCGCGGATGGGCCGTGGGACGTGCGGCGCGCGGTAAGGCGGCGCGTTGGGGACGGGGCAGATATCATCAAGTTCTACGCCGACTATAGGCGCAAGGTCATGAGGTTCCCCCCTCTTCATCCGGCTGTCGGGGGTGATGGCCCTGGGGCCGGGATCCGGTTCCCCCCAACGCACGCAGAGATTAACCCCGCAGTCCCGCTCTTTAGCCAGGAGGAGATGACAGCTATTGTAAAAGAGGCCCAGCTGGCAGGTCTGCCGGTCGTGGCTCACGCTGGGACAGCGGAGGGAGCAGCGATGGCGGTCCGGGCTGGTGTAACCAGCGTGGAGCACATCAATCAAAATACAGACGAGCTCTTTGCAGAAATGGCGCGCTGCGGTACACTCTTCACCCCAACACTGGCCATCTTCAACCAGGCGCTCCCCAGGGCGGAGTACGTGAAAGTGCAGGCGAGGGTGAAGAGGGCGTACGACATGGGAGTCAGGCTCGCAACTGGCGGGGACACGGGGACTTTCGCGCACGGCGAAGGGGTGAGGGAGATGGAGCTCCTGATGGAGGCGGGCATCCCTGTTGTTGATGTGCTCGAGGCGTGTTTTGTAGGAGGGTGGGAGGCGTGCGGGAAGGACATGCGTGGGTACAGGTTTGGCGTCTTTGAGCGTGGCGCTAGGGCGGATATCATCGCGCTCGACTCAGACCCGAGGGAGGACAAGCAGGCGCTCAGGAAGGTGAATTTCGTGTGCAAAGACGGCGAGATTTATAAGCGAAATGGTATGCCAGTCGGTCTGCCGGGCGAGCACAAATGGAGCGATGCCGGGGGAGAGACCAGGAACGAGGAGGAGGATGATGATGGTGATGGATGGGTCAGAGTGTGAGGCAAGAAAGACAAGAGAAAACAAGCTTCTAGGAGTGACAGCATAGGGTTGCAGTGCAGGCGCAGCAGGTTCGCGTGCCTGGTCCTGTTCAGGGGTGCCCCCGCAGTATACCCCGAATAAAATGGGCCTGGGCAGCTGGGGTAGTTCTCACCCCTCACGAATTATAGTGTAGAGGGAGGAAGGACCTCTGAGGTCCTCATCCCAACCTCGACTTCGACCGTAACCCCATGCTGCCCCGCTGCTCCCGTCATACACTAGAATTCGGATGGTTCGGCGGGCAATCCTGGCGTCGGGCTGGGGAACTGGTGGCTTGCGCCGAGAAAGCTTGTCGATCCTCCCCGCCACGGTTACCTCGTTCTTGTCTGTGGAATTGGGTTTCCTAAGCCAATCAAAATACCCGCATCAATAGTACTTACTGTATGGGTACTACTACTCCACAAGGAGGCCCCCAAAGGTTGCATGTTCTCCGTTTTCTCCAAACTTTTCTCCAACACACCATTTACTCTTTCGCGCAGCAATGACAGGGAAGAACGGGCCCGACTCGGTATAACAACATACGAGGAAGGGCCGACAGAGGGGAGATGGCTGCGACGACGGAGATTGGCAGCTGCAGCTGCAGCCGACTGATTTCCCCTGCGCGGTCTCACCGTTACATCGTGGTTTGTCTTGCAAGGACCGCCTTGGACGAGATATACCCTCAACCCCCCTTGAGATCGAAAGAGCAGACAGACTCCCCGATGTGAAGCCCATCTACACCTGTGTCTGCTTCTACCTGAGTGTCACCATGAGGCTCACCTCCGTCCTCAGCCTCGCCACCCTGGCCGCCCAAGGCACCTGCTCCCTGCTTGGACGCCCCAGTCACCTGCTCCACCAAAGAGACCTCCTTCAGGACGTCGTCACCTTCGACAACTACTCCCTGCTCATCAATGGCGAGCGAAAGTTTATATACTCTGGTGAATTTCACCCTTTCAGGCTGCCTGTCCCCTCCTTGTGGCCCGACGTCCTGGCCAAGATCAAGGCTTTGGGGCTCAACACTATAAGCATTTACATCCACTGGGGCGCCCTCGAAGGCAAGGCTGGCGACTTCAATGCCCAAGGCCCTCTGGTCCTCGAGCCTTTGTTCAAGGCTGCCCAGGCTGCTGGTCTGTACGTTATTGCCCGCCCTGGGCCCTACATCAACGCAGAGGCTACCGGTGGCGGCTTCCCGGGCTGGCTGCAACGCATTGAGGGGAAATTGAGGACCAATGCTACTGACTTCCTCTCTGCGACCGACAACTACATGGCTAAGATCGGTGCGCTCATTGCAAAGTATCAGATCACGAATGGTGGACCTGTCATACTTTGCCAGGTGGAAAACGAATACAGCTACTCGGAACCGGGTGTCATCTTCCCGAATCCCTACTATATGCAGTAAACTCCTTCCCCCCCCCCCAGCCCCGTGCCAAGTCAGAATATCAATGGGCTGACAACTTTAGGTACATCGAGGACCAGCTCCATAATGCCGGTATCGTGGTGCCGTTGATCAGCAACGACGCTGGACCCGCCGGGCACAACGCTCCCGGCACCGGGATTGGAGAAGTTGACGTGTACGGACATGATGGTTACCCGCTTGGTTTTGACTGTGCCAATCCTTCCTCGTGGCCGGCACGTGCCCTTCCGACAACTTATCGCAGGACACATCTTCAGCAGAGCCCCAGTACTCCATACACGATCCCGGAGTTCCAGGGAGGCAGCTTCGACCCCCCGGGCGGTGTTGGCTTCGAGAAATGCGCCGCTCTCGTAAACATGGAGTTTGAGCGCGTCTTCTACAAAAACAACTATGCGGCTGGCGTCACCATCTTCAGCCTCTACATGATTTTCGGGGGGACGAACTGGGGCAACATCGGTCACCCTGGTGGTTATGTACGTGGCTTTTATTGTTTTAGTGTCTTGTTCCCCTTGCCAGCCGGCCGGACTCTTGCTTACTAGGTATGCAACAGACAAGTTACGACTACGGCTCTGTCATCCGTGAAGACCGCGCGGTAGACAGGGAGAAGTACTCGGAGCTGAAGCTACAGGCGAACTTTCTCAAGGTCTCCCCAGGCTATCTCGTAGCTTCTGCGGCGAATTCTTCATCAACTGGTGTCTACAACACGAACCCGGACATTCTAACCACTCCAGTTCTCGGTTCTACTGGGTCATTCTTCGTCGTGAGGCACTTGGACTACACTTCTCAGGGGTCGTCTAATTACACGCTTTCCTTACCGACTTCTTTAGGCACCATTTCTGTCCCCCAGCTCGGAGGCTCTTTTCTGAGCCTCAACGGCAGAGACTCGAAGGTCCACGTCACGGATTACCCTGTTGGGGACTCGAAACTTCTCTACTCCACAGCTGAAATCTTCACTTGGCAAGTCTTTGACAACAAGACGGTGCTCATTGTGTATGGAGGTCCAAACGAGCTGCACGAGTTAGCCGTCCTGGATGTAACTGGCGGAACCGTGCTTGAGGGAGATGGTGTGACTATTCAACAGTCGAATGGCTCTTTCGTGGCTCAGTGGCAGACCTCTGCTGATAGGAGGATTGTACAATTCGGTGACCTCCTTGTTTATATCCTCGGTATGTGGACCTACACCTCGTCGAAAGGTGCCATGCTGACAATGAATGAAGATCGCAACAGCGCTTACAACTATTGGGTCGCCGACGTGGCAGATGGCGCTCTGATTGTCAACGGACCATACCTGGTGCGGTCAGCTCTTGTTGAGAGTAACAACCTGGTCCTCTATGCAGATTTCAACAAGACGACAAGGATCGAGATCATTGGAGTGCCTTCAGGCGTCACCTCCTTACAGGTCAACCAAGCCACTCTGGAGTATACCATTGATTCCTTGGGCTCCTGGACCGCTAACCAAGACTACTCGCCTCCCGAATTCGAAGTCCCCGAACTCTCTAGTGCCTCATGGTACTACATCGACTCACTACCCGAGATACAGTCTGACTACGATGACTCCGCCTGGCCAAACGCGGATCACACAAACACTACCAATCCTGTTGGCTCGCCTCTTCTGACTCCCGTTTCCCTCTACGGATCCGACTATGGTTTCAGCACAGGTGCCTTGATCTGCAGGGGCCACTTTGTCGCCTCCGGGAATGAGTCCAAGTTCGAGCTCCGCACGCAAGGCGGAGAAGCCTTCGGCGCGTCGGCCTGGCTGAATAATACCTTCATTGGCTCCTGGGCAGGAAATTCCGTTGCTGAAAATCACAACTCAACCTTTACTCTGCCAAACCTGGTAGCGGGTAGTTCTTATGTATTCACTGTCTTGATAGACAACATGGGTCTAGATGAGAACTACAATGTGGGTGGAGATGTACAGAAGAACCCCCGAGGTATTCTGGATTACCAGTTTCCATCAGATATCACCTGGAAAATCACGGGAAACCTTGGCGGAGAGGACTATGCTGACCGCATTCGTGGTCCCCTCAACGAGGGCGGTCTTTTCGTGGAGCGTCAGGGGTACCACCAGGCTGCCCCGCCTTTGGAGGATTTCTCAACAGGGGCGTCACCGTACGATGGCATCACATCCGCGGGTGTCGGATACTACACTACCAACTTCACGCTATCAATTCCTTCCGATCGATGGGATGTCCCGCTGTCCCTGGTGTTTGCCAATGACACGACGGCAGCGGCCGCAGCGCCGTACCGGGCGTTCATTTACGTCAACGGGTACCAGCTCGGTCGATACACGAGCAATGTAGGACCCCAATCCGAGTTCCCCGTACCCGAAGGTGTTCTGGACTACCAAGGGGAGAACTGGCTTGGCCTGGCTCTGTGGGCGCTTGGGAGTGATGGCGCGAAGGTGCCTGGGCTTAACTGGACACACAGCTCAACGCCCGCACTGACGGGCCGGGCCACGCCGTCGCTTGTTGAGCAGCCTAAGTGGGAGTTGAGACCGAGGGCTTACTGACGAGCTATTGGTTTGCCTCTTATTCTTTCTCCCTTGACATATGTACCTACCTAGGTAGGTAGTCAGGAACTAAGACCCTCTGTTGTGTGAGTGACTGTGGTCTTGTTGCAGTATTTAGGATTTGCATAGACTGCATTCGTGGTATTACAAGAATTACCATAGCCTCAATGTTCTCCAATCATTCCCAAGGATATGAATAGTGATGGCCAGAGCCATTGCTCTGATGTCTGAGTACCAAAAACATCTAGCTAGGATGCATGTACATGGTGGGGTATGCACATGTGGTCCCTTGCAAGACAGGTTGAGTTCCCAGTGGTATAGTATCTTTGGAAGCCACTGGAGCTTGCTGGTCATGGAAGCTAGTATTATTGTACTGGCGTATTGGATCTATCTACATTTTTGCTGAATTGTGGATGGTAATGCAGTGAATTGAAACAGCAAAGTACACAATTGATATATGAGCACTATTATTACTTGCTTCCCAGACATGATCATCAAAGCTGCAATTGGAGGGCCTGTAGGCAGAGGTACATGGAGGTGTAGAAACAGGAAGCTGAGATGAAGGATGTTAGGAATTAAGAGATGGAGAGGTGCTTAAGTAGGAGACAGGAGGTGAAGAGGTAGGAGGTAGGAGATAGGAGGATAAGATCTGGTTGGCCTTAAGAGATAGCACCTCTCTGACAGTGATACCTAGGTACAATTAGTTCAGGAACAAATTGGTTTTGAAAACAGGCCTTGCTCAAGTGGAACATTCCAAGTGCTGTCTTTGCGCCGAGTCCCCTATATTACATTTTCATGGCATCCCATTCTAACGTTCACATTGCTTGCTTTGTTACCAAAGTCAGGCTTGCATACCTACTTAAGTACCCAGGCAGGTAGTAGCTCTCTGGTGAAAAGCCTGCTTAAATTACTAAAAGTCCTAAATCCCCTGCCCTTATTCTGAAACGGAAATGGTGCATCCCAATCCAACCTTCGAGTTTACCTTGAACGTCCACCACCTCCTGAAGTCCATTTCACTCCAAGAACCCCCTCCCCTCCTCGCGACTTTACCCTGATCGATACGGATCGCATCACCTTCTGAAATCACATCGCATCAACCAGTATGGTCTCTCACAAGACCAAGTCGCAACGGGGCAGCAACGCCACCACTTCTGGTGTTGCCGCCGCGGGCAAGACCCCGCTCATAGGGCCTTCCCAGTCGCAAACACATCAGGAGACCGGTGCTGCCAAGTTTGAAGTCAAATCAAAGGATACGGCGAAAGTGAAGTTTCTAGAACTTGCAGAGAATAACAGAAGACTTGGAGAGGCCGCCGCCAACAGAGTGCAAGTCAAGAAAGCGGCTGAAGAGAGCCGCCTTGCAGACGCAGGTCTTGACAAGATTCTACAGACCATCAGCAAGCTAGAGACCCAGAAAACGACAGCTGCCGCAAAGTCCGTCACCAGAAATGTCCGCACACTGGACAAGAAACAATCCAAGCCAGCGTCTGATAAAGTCTGGGATGGGTTCATCACCGACAAGCCCCCATTCCCACTCACCGAGCTCATCGCCCTGAAGCCCTCTTCGTCTTTTGCCAATTTCTACGCTTACGCCAGACGGAATGGCAGGACCGGCATGATCAAGACGGACTTGATTCAGGACATTCTGAACAACAGCTCAAGAGTACCTCTTGATGACGATGACGATGACGATGATGATGACGAGGACATGATGTCTGCCGTTGAGCCTCAGCCAAAGACCCACAAGGATAAGGTCGCGGTCCAGAAAAAGGAGTCGAAGTACACGCCCAGACAAAATGCCACACAGCAGGGCGCGGCGGACGCCAACCTGTCGACCGAGGACGAAATCGCCATGCAGACATTCGAGCAGGTCTGCGATGAGCTCAAGACCTACATCGATGACATGGAGACAGGCTCGGGCGCGGACTCGAAGATGCAGCAGACCAGAGTCTGCATAGAGGCACTAACAGCTATGTCGAACAAGGCCAAAGAGCTGGGCAGACACTCTGTCGCGCAACACAGCACAGTGGCGGCGGCGGCGGCGTCGTCGTCGTCGTCATGGTCATCATCCATGTCATCTTCGACCGGCCGGAACATCACCAAGAGGGACCCAAAGAAGAACGTAACATTTCCCTCACTTGAGGTCAAGAATCTGGGTAAGTCCGAAAGCCCTCTCCCTTCTTTTCCCTTCCTCTCTGACGGCCTCCTTCTAACATGAGACGATAGTGGATGCCAATATTGATGATTTTAAGCTAGAGGCGCACGAGGAAAAGCTTATCGGAACATATCCAGGATTGGAACAGCTGTGGCAGCAGTGGAAGAAGGCACACACCCGAGAGCTGGCCGACCATGATGACCAGGGGCCCATGTCGTATTCGGAGGCAGCCAGGGCGGCTGCACGATACTACGCGTTGACCAGTGCATACCTGAAGCCTCTTTAGACGGATCTCTCGGGTCGAAACGTTTTCCTCGACTCAGAGAGCGAGCTCGTGAGCTGGTTGCTTGCACAGAGCACTCTAGCTTGAGGTTTGGGCATCACAAGTGGGATGTTTCAGTACATCTGCAGGACGAGGTCTGCTTTTTTGGAAGATCATGGTCTAATAAGTAACACTGGCTTTGTAATGTATTATATGAATGGCAGCCTGTGTGAAACAAAGGCAAAGGTACTGCTCAAGTGCATGCCTTTATTTATGAAGGTAAAAATCATTTAAAAGGAAACCTTGGAAGAGAACAACACCTGTTTTCAACTCAATAATTTGTTTTGAGACATCTGGATTCCATGTGAGTAATTCATGCCATCTCCTCAGCAAAGGGTCTTTCATCTTTCCGACAAAACAGTTGTTGCGACATAAACATTTCAATGTTGAACACTATGTGCCTATGGCATATTGGGGGATCACTTTTACTTAAAGAGATCGGAGATTCGTATAGAAGAAAACGGAGGGTATATAGGTACAAATACAGCCCTATGTGCACGAATTTAAGTTGTAAATTTCTAACCCCTTATTAACTTTACAGGTTTATATTTAATTTATTAAGTTATATAAGAGATACTAAGTATAGTTTAATCTAGTATTTAACTATATCTTTCTTATAGGGTTAGGGTTTCTATAAAGCGTTATTAATAAGGGTATATAAATGAGTACGGATATTCGCACCCAGAAAAACGGATGATGCACCCAGTTTCCTGACTAATCCGCGCTGCAACCAATCAGAGCGCGCCATTTAACCTCACCACACCACCCACCCAGGCACGCAGTGCTTTTTACAGCCTAATCCACCGCGTTACGTAAAACGCTGTCAGTTAAGTACAGTTCACGCTCAAAACACCACGCAGTTAAGCCAAAAAGTACTATAGATCTATATAATTCCGCCTTAGGCCTTAGGCGTAATCATTAGGTATATTATTGTGTAAAATGTTAGTTGGTGTACTTACGTTAACAATTTATATAGCGCGCCCCTAGTTAAAAAGAATTCGTATATATAAGCGGGCATAGATTAGTTAGAAACTAGGTGCATCGTCCGTTTTTCTAGGTGCGAATATCCGTACTCATATAAATAATCTAAAAATTAAACTATTAATATAACTAGCTCTTATACTTATCTATATAAAAGTTAACTTATTAAAAATATTAAAAAGGATTTATTTAATTCTTTAAGTTTATTAAAATTTAAATATAGTTTATAGCTTTTATATAAAGATTAGATATTCTTTTATTTATAGATTTTACTTTATGAAATTATATTAATACTTTTTACTTTAAAAAATATATAAATAAATACTAGATTTTATTATACCTAGGGCTTACTATATTATTCTATGAATTAAATATAGACCTATAAAGTTAATAAGGGGTTAGAAATTTATATTAAGTTAGTATATTATAACTCTAGTAAAAATACTAGTGTAGGTAGTGGGTAGAAGGTTTAATGTTGAATGCGGGGCTCTGATTGGCTGCAGCCCTTAAGT
>MAVT02000030.1:33926-79620 GCA_001702395.2 Diaporthe helianthi | reverse complement strand
TATATAATAGTACCTCTATAGTCCTCTCTCTTTATCTAGTTAATAGAGATTAAGTAAAGTCCTATTAATCTAAGTATATATAGCCTATATATAGTTTACGCTAGTGCTTTAATTAAAGTAACTACTAAATGTAAAAAAAGTATAGCTTATAGAAGTAAATTAGAATATTATTATAAAATTCCCTATATAGTAAAACTTACTATATTTATCTAAAAAGATATATTATATTTTATCTTTTTAGGATACTTACTATAGTTCTAGCTTAGTAGAGGAATTTAAAGAATATGAATAGTTAATAGCTATAATAATAATAGTAAAAAAATAAATATAAAGTAATACTATTATAAATAACTATTTATACTCTCTTTATATTTAATAGTTACTTTAACTAAGGTACTAGTATAAACTACTATTAAGTTATAACTTAAATTAATAAAACTAAATTTCTTTTTTCTTAACTAAATAAGAAAAAGATTTATAAAGGTACTATTTATATAGAATAAGTAGTAAAGTATAATCTACTACCTAGAATCTATTTTAGGGTTTAGTAATACCCTGTTCTTGTAGTTAATAGATAAATACTATATGGCTGTAGTTTGTAAATAGGCAAAGAGACTAGTTTGAAAGATAACGCGATAAGGGGCACAGGCCATCCCTGTGGGTGGCAGCTTAATAAGTGCTCCGCAGTGCTGGTCCAGACTGTGCCGAGCTACACCTATGCAGACCCACGACACACACATACAGTACCAGACACCTTCACTCTCAAAATGGATGCGGCGAAGAAAAGGAAGGCACCTCTTGACCTTGAGGAGTTGATCAGGAAGAAGAAAGAGGCCGATGCAGCAAAGAAACCTCGCTTCATGCCAAAAGCTGAAAGGCTAGCGCTACAGGCCAAGAAAGCCGAGGAGGAGAAGTTGAAAGAGGCACAGAGGGAGCGGGAGCGGAAAGAAGCTCACGAACGATCGAGAAGAGTGTTCCTAGCCAAGAGCGACCCAAGATACCAGAACAGGTCGAACTCGCACTCGAACTCGAACTCAATACCCACCGGTCCCAAGGCCATGCGCCATAATGGGCAGACAAATGGACAAACGAATGACGACAGAAAGAAAGATGCTGAGGAGAAAGGAGGCCAGGGCAAAACCCGCTGGGTGGAAGATGAGGAGAAACTTCGCATGGAGCGGTACATGGGACCTCCTGTGAATGAGAGCACCTTCTCCGCGAATAAGAAGCGAAAGAGAACGGGTAACAAGTTCAATTTTGGGTGGGACGCCTCAGAAGACACCAGCAAAGAACACGATCCTATCTATGCCCAAAAAGCATCGTCATTGATCGGTTCCGGTCGACTAGCTGGGTTCGGAGACGAGGCAAGAGAGGAAAACGCGAGGAATTTCGCTGCTAAGCTGGCGCAGAGGGATCCCCAACGGGCAAAGGAGTATCTGGAGCAGTTCGAGGCGGCCCAAAAGAAATTGACGGCCCGAAACACCCTTGGGAGACACTGGTCTGAAAAGGACCTTTCGGAGATGCGCGAGCGAGACTGGCGTATCTTCAAGGAAGATTTCGGCATTGCCACGAAAGGAGGTGCCCTTCCAAATCCGATGCGCAACTGGAGCGAGTCGGGCCTGCCGAAAGATTTACTCGATGTTATCAAGCAGGTGGGCTACGACGAACCTTCGCCGATTCAACGCGCTGCGATTCCCATAGCCCTGCAGGCGCGTGACCTGATTGGAGTTGCGGTGACAGGTTCGGGAAAGACTGCAGCATTCCTTCTCCCTCTACTCGTCTACATCCGCAGCCTTCCGGCACTCGACGAATACAATAAAGCCGACGGCCCATATGCGCTCATCATGGCCCCCACCCGCGAACTTGCCCAGCAAATTGAATCAGAGGCCAAGAAATTCGCAGAACCGCTGGGCTTCAACACAGTCAGTATCGTTGGTGGACACTCTCTCGAAGAGCAGGCCTTTGCACTGAGAAATGGTGCAGAGATCATTGTCGCGACACCAGGTCGTCTCAAAGACTGTATCGAGAGACGGCTTCTGGTTCTGTCCCAGTGTTGCTACATTGTCATGGACGAAGCAGACCGCATGATTGACCTGGGCTTTGAGGAGTCACTGAACAGGATCCTCGACGCTCTCCCCGTCACTAACGAGAAGCCAGACACGGAGGAGGCCGAGAATGCATTGCTGATGAAGCAGAACATCGGCCTCAAGGACCTGAAATACAGACAGACTATGATGTACACGGCAACCATGCCTCCAGTTGTCGAGAAGATCGCGAAACAGTACCTCAGACGGCCAGCCATAGTGACCATCGGCAACATTGGTGAGGCCGTGGACACAGTTGAGCAGCGGGTCGAGCTCATCAACGGGGAGGACAAGCGCAAGAGCCGCCTCGGAGAGATCCTTCGCTCGAACCAGTACGAGCCGCCCATCATCGTTTTCGTCAACATCAAGCGGAACTGCGACACAGTCGCGCGGGATATCAAACGGCTTGGCTTCAATGCTGTCACACTGCACGGAAGCAAGACGCAGGAGCAAAGAGAGGCAGCACTGGACGCTGTACGCAAGGGCGAAGCGAAGATTCTTGTGGCGACGGATCTTGCTGGGCGTGGTATCGATGTCTCAGACGTCTCGCTTGTCATCAACTTCAACATGGCACCGAGCATCGAGGCATACACACATCGTATCGGTCGTACGGGTCGTGCGGGCAAGAGCGGTGTTGCCATTACGTTCTTGGGCAGCGAAGACGATGATGTGAAGTATGATCTGAAACAAATGATCATGAAGTCGCCAATTTCCAAGGTGCCGGAGGAACTGAGAAGGGACCCGGCCGCTCAACAGAAACCGGTCAGGGGTCGCAAGGCAGAAGCATCTGGTTTCGGAGGGAAGTCTTGGTAGATCCCGGGCGCTCTCGGTAGATTCAAGCTATATAGATAGCTCTTGAGAATAGATGGATATTGCCATTCAGAGATCATAAACTGAATCAAAGCTCCGACTAGATGCCGTCGAAGCCAGTGTAGGATGTCCCTAGGTACTTAAGTACACACTACTGTAGCTCCGCACGGACCCTCGGATCATGGGCCGGGCGTGAACTTGGTGCAAGGTGGAATTGATCGCGCTACGCCTTGCCTGCCGCCCACATGCAACCCACCCGTGCATGGTGGGCCGAATTTTGAGGTAAAGTCGCGCGGCTGACTTTCCAGAAGTCGCATCCAAGGACCGCATCTCAGGAGGAGGAGGGTGGCCGAGACAGCACAACATGGCGACCACCAACGTATCAAATTACGTCGCCCTGGCCAAGACGCTGCCCCCCAAGCTCCAGCGATTCTTCGCCCGCTACCCGCCGACCCAGATCCTCACCCCTCTATCGGACGGTTCACTCCCCAGCACCGGCTACCAGCAAGACCGACGCAACCCTTTTCAGCCCAAGAGGTTCCAACCGACGGGCAGGATCCACAACCCTGTGTACTCGCTCAGGAGACAGGCAGACCTGGTGAAGCTGGCGCGGGAGAACGGTGTTGAGGAGCTGCTGCCCTACACGCCCAAGAAGACCGAAGAGCAGCTGAAGCACCGTGTCAAGTATGGACTGAGGGTAAAGGGGACAGGTGTGGACCAGAAGGTCAAGGGAAAGATCCACGAGAGGCAATTGGCAACCAAGTACGTGCTGGAGGCCTGGCTGCTGCTGTGCGCAGCGACTGTTGACGGAACCCTCGGCTAATCATGATACACCAGGATGGAAAAGAGAAGAGAAGCCATGCTCAAGATGCCGGCGCTCATCAGGGAATGGAAAGCGGTACGTGTTGTCTTGCAAATGATCTCGTCCGAATCAAATCGCTAACATGTGTGTCTTGCAGGTCGGGAGGAAGAACTGGACCAAGTGGCCCAAATAAGGAGCAGGGCTATAATCGGGCTGTCCTTGACGTTGTACGAATATGTGACAGGACTACGTGTTCATACAATGCCTGCCTCTTTGGCCTCAGGAATGCCATCAAAATCTATCCACCTGCAGCAGCCGGATGCGCGTTACTGTCTCTGGCCGATATGTGACCAGAGCTCTACCCTGAAGCGCTCCAAATACTGCCAAGCTGCAGCATCCACCCCTGAAGTGCGGGATGGCCTCGCACTTTGAACAGGCTTCGCAGCTTAAGCGACCCAACAATTTGACCCTTACATTTACACACATGTATTGCTGTAAAGATCTGCAAGTCTACAGGCCATTTCAAAGCCTCATTTTTTCTCGATGAGACCGTGCTAGGTAGGGGGGTAGCACGTGACCTACAATCTTGAACGTAAAGAAAACATTCCTCAGGAAGCGCAAATGAGAATGAAGGTCTAATCCTCAACCACCACCACGCTCGGCCAAAACAAAAATCATCTCCCACCATGGCAGAACCAACCCATTATGAGGTCCTTGCTATACCCAAGGGCCTAATTGAGGACTCCAATAAAGACCAGATCCCCAAGATCATAAAACAAGCCTACCGCCGTGCCCTACTCCACCACCACCCAGACAAGACCAACACGCCACACAGGACAGGGACAGCAGCAACCACATCATCAACAATAACAGCATCAAATTCACCTCCCCCAACGATAGACCAGATCACCCGCGCATACACCACCCTCTCACACCCAGCACAGCGCACCGCCTACGACCGCCACCTCGCCCTCACCCACAACCCGACCACAGCATCCGCACACGGCAACCGCGACACCAGCGCCACCTTCCAGACGGGCATAGAGACCGTGGACCTCGACGACCTCGACTACACCGAGGACGCCACGCGCGCGACCACGTGGTGGCACCGCGGCTGCCGTTGCGGCAACCCGCAAGGGTTTGCCTTTGGCGAGGACGACCTGGAGGAGGCCGGGGACCTGGGCGAGCTGGTCGTCGGGTGTCAGGACTGCAGCCTGTGGCTGAGGGTGTGCTTCGCCATCGTGGAGGGCGAAGTTGACGACAGCAGCAGTGGTGGTAGTGGTGGTGGTGGCGGAGTTGGTGTGGGCGGCAAGGATGAGGTTGCATGTAAAGAAGGGTCTTTGGCCCACGCGGCGCGGTCAACGGGCCAGCAGGGCTGAAATCGAGCATCGCATCGCGCGATTTTGAATCCAACGAACCCCAGACTTTGGCCAGGCGCTGCTGATGCACAGATGAGGCCAGCGCAGCTCAGGATAGATAGTCCCTACTGAAAGCTGACGGTCCTCTAGTTTGTTGCAGATGTGTCGAGACACCCCGCAAATACGCGTTGGGCAAGCCATCTCAGATGCACATGAGAGTGAGACGGGACCGTCACTTTAAATCAGGCAAGACTTGTTTGTCACAGCAAGCATCCTCATGATGTGGGTTAGGCAGAAGGTACTCATTCCGATAAACTACCTAGACTGTGTAAGTCGGGTGTTGAATGAGAAAGGCCATTAAAAACCATCAGTGTAAAAAAAAGGCAGAGTAAAGTAAGTCAGCTTTATTGTCCAGACGATCCTGGTCCTTCCGTCATTAGAGTCTAAATAAGAGCGATTTGAAGAGAGAGAAACTCCAAAATGCTTCTTAGCCCCGTGGTGGATGACTTCAAAATCGTCCGTCTTTGTGTATTTGCGTCGAGGTAAACCATTCCGCATTTCTTTGAATTCTCCGAATCCGCACTCCAATGACACCGATTTCCTCCAGGGGGATCAAGCATTGTAAACCAGTCCGGTCACGACGATACAGGGAAAATGAGCGATGCCTTGCCTTACTCGGCGGCCTTGGGCTCCTCGGGAGCAGGCTCTGCGGGCTTCTCCTCGGCCGAGGGGGCAGGAGCCTCGGCGGCAGCGGCATTCGATGCGGCAGGGGCGGCCTCAGCATCGGACGAGGTCCAGAGGGTCTAAGATGACGTCAGTTACTGCGTCCATCGAGCTGGAGGACAGGAACCTACAAGGTTGTCACGGAGCAGCTGCATGATCAGGGTCGAGTCCTTGTAGCTCTCCTCGGACAGGGTGTCGAGCTCTGTTGTGGGGTTTGTTAATTTCGATCGCGACATGACCAGGCGGCTCCAGCAAGGTGGGGTGTCTTGAGCTTACCAGCAATGGCGTCATCGAAAGCCTGCTTGGCCAGGTGGCAGGCCTGATCGGGAGCGTTCAAGATCTCGTAGTAGAAGACGGAGAAGTTCAGGGCAAGACCCAGGCGGATGGGGTGTGTTGGGGGAAGCTCGGTCTGAGCGACCTCGGTGGCAGCCTTGTAGGCCTCGAGAGACTTGTCAGCAGAGTCCTTGCGCTTGTCGCCAATGGCGAACTCGGCGAGGTAGCGGTGGTAGTCGCCCTTCCTACTCTCATCATCAGTGTCTGAGCCAGTGTGAGCATCCGCGCGCGGGGTCCTTACATCTTGTGGTAGAAGACCTTGGACTCCCCGGTCTTAGCGGAAGGAATCAGGTGCTGGTCTAGAACCTCCAGAATGTCCTCGCAGATCTTGGCGAGCTCGGCCTCGATCTTCTGACGGTACTCCTTAATCAGAGTCACCTGGGTGCTGTTGCCCTTGGACTCCTCCTTCTGCTCAATAGACGTAACGATTCTCCACGAGGCACGGCGGGCACCGATGACGTTCTTGTAGGCAACGGAGAGCAGGTTTCGCTCCTCGACGGTCAGATCACGGTCCTCGGAGGCGACGATCTTCATGTTCTCGACCATCTCTGCATCTCGAGTCAACGCGGCCCAACGCACGCCAGAATATATCAAACATGGTACATACCCTCATAGCGCTCGGCCTGCTCGGCGAGCTTGGCCAGGTAGACGGCATCCTCGTGACCCATTTTGTCGGAGTTGGAAGTCTAAAGGCGCAGGCTACTGTCAGCTGAAAGTCGGGACTCGGGCTTGGGCGGTAAAGAAACGCCTTGGGAGCGGTCGCAAGGACAAAATGAAAGCCGACAAGGTAGGTTTTGGTGCCAGAAAGACGTAATGACGGTGATGAAACCAGGTGAGGAGCAGCGTGAGCACGTTGTTAGACAGCTGGGGGTTGAGGCACTGTTGCGCGTGGTTGACTTCATGACTAAAAAGGAGGCTCCCCGCTCAGCGGTGGGGTTGCGCGTGTAGACCAGACCGGCGACCCCAGAGGCAGGCGCCGCTGGGCTGACCAGCGCAGATGCCCTCCCGGGAGCTTGAGCCGCAGGGAATGTCGGTCCTGGAGATTGGGGCAGGACGGGGCATGAAGTTGCAGTGCACGGAAGGACATGTCGGGGCTTGGGAAGGGCAGAGGCGCGAGGTCGCAATGACGACAATGATGCAAGGCGACACTCGTCTCGCGACCAGACTAGGTTGATGCCGTCGGGGGCGGGGACTGTTTGTTTTGGGAAAGGGGGCTGTAAATGATGCTGGGGGTTGGATTGAGGGCGACTGACCTGGTGCAAAGTAACGGAAACGAAATGAGGCTCGGGTTTTCGACTTTGTTTACTGGTGAAGGATTCGTGAGAGAAAGATTGTGGTTTATCGCAAGATGGAGAGGGAAAAGGAAGTAAGTGGGAAGCAGAATCGTTGAGGTTGTTGATGGGGGAGGTTGCGGGTAGACAGGTCGTAGGATGGAAAATTGGGGGGTCCTATCATGCAATGCGGCAGACCCCCCCCCCCTCTTCAGCCCAAGCCCAGTTCAGCACCACTCATTCCCGCACCCACACCTGCATCCTCCCATTCTCTCCGTCTATCTCTTGCTCCCACTCCCACTCCCACTCCCACTCCCACTGGCTGCTCCTACTACTCACAGTACCTAGGTAGGCAGTGGAAACATGGCATACAGATATTGGTGAACAGACTGGATTGACTGGAACTTGACACCTGCAAAAGCCAAGCCAAGCCACCAAGCCAGCAAGCAAGCCCGGCCCGGCTTGCTGCTATCTCGGTACAAATGCACAGCTACTGCACGCCATGCACCGATATGTACCTCTCCTTACTCCCTACAGTAGATCTGTGGACTTGCCCGTCTCATGAGAGGGTGTGATAGGGGAAGCAACAAGCCACGCCCCTCCGTCGGCCGACCCCTTGGGGAGGCACGTGAGAGCGCATTCCACTGTGCCTCTTTCAAGTGGGCAGTCAGTCTATATAACTTATGCAGATGGATATCTATGTATTTATGTGTATTCAGATTTGTATCTCATCTCGCTGTGGTGGTTGCCTCCTCCCGTATGTATCTCTCCTCTTGTCCGGCAGGAAATTGAGCTGGTGTTATATTTGCTTTTCGCATGTTTGGTTTCCCCCAGCTATTGGGATGTACTGCCTGCCACTGTTGCTTTTCACAGGTGCAGTGATACAACGTCCTTATCCTGAGGGCAGATGCCAGTCACCATTCGTTTCTTCCTTGTACACCCTTTCCTTTCTAGCCTAGGTGATATTGTTGTCGGCATGGCGCGACTGCGACGGGCTCCCAGCAGGGCTTCGGTCGTCGGTGCATGAGACACGTCCAGCCCCTTAAGACTTCATGCAACGACCTCCTTGTTGTCCCGGGCGACAGACTACAGGTAGTCTACCTAGGCACTGTGGCACACTGATGAGTGTGACCCTTTGCGCCTGCCTTATTACAAAACAAGGTGTAGCCCCCCGTTGGTAGGATTGGCAGGCACGCAATGGCAGAACCTGCCTAGGTAGATAAATATCCAAGTACCTATGTACCTACATGTAGGTAGGTACCTAGGTATTCTGTAGTTCTCAGGTGGTCCGCCCAAGGACAGCTCCTATTTGGCCCTTGGTGATAATGTAGTCTGAAAATGTAGTATCGACATGGAAACATCTCAAATCATCCCACTGCATATGTACCTACATAGGTAGGAACAGATGTACTTACAGCATGCCACAGATCCCTCTGTTTCAATGGAGCTGGGCGAGGTATGCCCTGAGTGCTATGGCCAAGGGAACTTGGTCTTTCAACGTGGACTCCCAAATGGGGGATTCTACCCCATAATGCAACACACAGAGGTCCATCTGACGCTTTCCTGCTGAGTAGCCTAGATGAGAAACCAGAGAGCTCTCTGAAGCCCGCTTCTGCAAATAAATCCTGTCATTTTTGCCGATCAAAGCTGCTGCACCCTTGTTTTGCAGCCACGCCGCCGCGCCACCTGCCTTGCCTGCCTGCCTGCTTCCTTGAAGCGTTTATGCCTCGGACCTAAGGCAGCAAAAATATTCCGTCATTGGCCCACCACGACCAGCTCCCTCCAGCTAACTGTACGGAGTGGGAGCTCTCTTCCCGGTTGACGCCCGCCGTGCCACCCGTCGTTACCGTTACATCCTCCCCAAGCTGCCAATTGAAGCTCTGTGAGTCCCTCTGCCATAGACGCCAAATCTTCTTTCCCTCGCTAATTCTCGGACCCCCAGACATACAACCCTCCTCTTTGCAACCCATCGACAGAGTCAAGATGCTTCGTCATTCCATCACCAAGCTCACGCGGCCTGCCAGCACCAGAGCCTTCTCCGTCTCCACCCGAGTCATGGCTGCCGGCGACACGGGAGCTCCCCCCAAGGGCCTGGGCCAGGCGTAAGTAGACGGTCAACACCATCATACCCTCTGCACACAAACCTCTTCAGATTCCGCATCAGAACTACGGTACCCGATCCCCGACCCCGCCGACCGTTCCGGCTCCGTGCACCATTGGGTCCGGGGCCGAGTGGGACAAAGGCCGGTGCTCCGTCGCAGGTGATGCCAAGTGCGAGCATAACAGCGGGGATGTACGGCCCACGGTCAGGCCACAAACCAAGCCTGCGGAACGGCTCAACATGTTCTTGCATGCATAGGAGAAATTACGGGCGCTACATGTGGGATGTAGTGTGGTCACGCGAGGCGGACCAGAACCGCATACAACACCCCACCCCCCCCACCCTCACACGTACAAACAGGAAGGATGCGAGGAAAGCTAACAACGAGGCCCCTGCCGGCGGGTTGTTCTAGCGACGCCTTCCAGAAGCGCGAGAAGGCCAACGAGGACTACGCCATCCGCATGCGCGAGAAGGAAAAGCTCATGGAGCTCAAGAAGAAGCTGGCCGAGCAGCAGGCGCACCTGAAGCAGCTCTCGGATCACATGTACGTCCCAGATCCGTCCACCCTCTCCACCAGGGACGGCGGCGGCTGCAACAACGATGGCAGCTCCTACTCCGGCTCCGGCCACGGTCACAACCCTCCGGGCCCGGCCTGCCCATCCGGCGTCAGGGATGCATGTGATGCTAATTGCATCTATTCACAGTGACGAGATCACCAAGGAGCAGGGTGGCGAGCACAACTAAAGCAGACTATTGTTCCTCCATAGCGAAACCAGGTAGAGACAAGTCACGACGCGGTGTACGACACCCCCAGAAGAGCATGGTTTGTTCGAGTGGCGGACGATCGAGCCGGATATAGTATGGCAGGCGAACGGTCAAAGCGGATTACAGAATGACGCCGATTATGCTGCATGGTCTTGCACGGGTCTGAACTACCGTTGAGAGCAGCCTCTTCTCATAGAAAATTTGCAATTGGAGTACTGTATATTAGGACACGCACTCATGTCATGCAATCATCTCCTCTTGTTATGCGCCGTCTCGGGACGGAGGCGCCCAAAAACAACAAGTTATGTGTATCTGATCATATGCCTAGCGTTCCCTTTCCAGCAGGCTATCCGCCTTGGTCGCAGTATGAGTACGAGAGGTTAGGGAGCACTGAAAGGCCAAATCTCCCAGCAGCCACCTCAGCCCGTCCTTTCTTGATCCTCCCTTTATGGCCGTATTGGATGAGTTTTCAACCTGCCGGCACTCACCTCCGTCCCATGTAGGATCGGTAAAAGCCATCCGCCGCATCACTGTCGGGGTTACCATACTTGTTGCCCATGTTGTTGCTGGCCTTCTGTGCGGCATTCACCTTAGCCTGCAGCGCGGACGCGTTGGTGTCGATCCACTGGAGCTGCTGGAGGTGGCCGTTGAGCACACGAACAATTTGGCTGAGCTATAAATAGGTCAACCGTGATTAGTCATAGAGTCCAGACAGATAGATAAACAGAGTCAAATGGCTTGTTCCCCTTACCGGGTCATCAGGCTTGTTGCCCTTGTTGAGTGATCCTGAGATGTCGTTGATCTCGGTAATCATCTTGCCTAGGTCCTTGCCCATCTCGTCCAGTCGATCCGTCAGGTTCTCTGCGAGCTTGTAAGTCCGCTCGCGTTCCTGATCAGGCCCGGCAAGCTGGTCATTGCCACCAATTTGCTTCGAGTACATGTCATCGACCTCCTTTTCATACCGGTCCAGGAAGGACTCCAGTTCCGCTTGGTGGCTTTCAACCGACTGCAGCTGTCGGTCAATCTCGTTGCTTGCCTTCTCCGCCTCATGAGTCTGCAGATAGAGCTTCTGTATCTTTTCACCGTTCTCGACCAGGAGACGGTCCCAGGCCGCGACCTTGGTGGCTTGGTCCTGGAACTCCTTTTGGTACTTCTGCAGATCGGTGGCCCATCGTGTGATGATCTCGTCCATGGTCTTGTTCTTCAGCCGAGGCAGCTGCGAGGGAGGCCCAATGGTAGAGGCCGACATGTTGTTCTGGGCCGTGCCAGGGGCGGCGGCCTTATCTGCACCTAATGGTGGCGCTCCAGTGCCCAAAGTATTGGTGGTTGTTGACGCGGTAGCCGTTGTGGCAGGAGGCTTTGCACCAAAGAGAGTGCTGGCGCTCATGGCTGGTACCGCCGTGCTGGACGACGCCGCGGGCGCGCTTGTAGTGGCCGTTGAGAACAAAGAAGGGGCTGCTGTGGTAGCAGCTGAGGCGGGCGCAGGTGCTGTTGTCGAGGCAGTCGTGGTAGCGGTTGATGCGGGCGCGGAGAACAACGATGCCTTTGTTGGCGCGGACGATGAAGTAGTAGCAGTGGAGCCGCTCAGGCCTGGGAACAGAGGCTGCGTAGAGGATGCTGTCGTTGTTGCGACAGTGCTCGCTGGCGCTGCTGTTGTGGAGGCGGGCTTCGTGCCGAAAATGTTGCTGCTGCTGCTGTTGCTCTCGGCTGGTTTAGACGCAGGAGCGCCGCCACCGAAGAGAGATGGACTCGAGGTACCACTGGTGGACGGTGCGGCGAAAGGAGCGGGCTTGTCGGTTGGTCCGGTGGAAGCAGGTTTGGCACCAAAGAGGCCCTGGGTCCCGGAGCTGCTTGCGGCAGGCTGGGAAGCAGGCGTGGAGGCCGATCCACCGCCAAATATGTTGGAGCTGGTCTGTGATGTCGTACCTGATGCTCCGCCGCCGAAGAGGCCCTTGGCCTGGGACCCCTGGCCACCGGATGGCTGGCCGAAGAGATTCGGTGTTGCCTTGGCCGAGTCGGTGGGAGGTGCCCCAGCGGGAGTGGTCGATCCTAAGCCACCAAACATTGGTGGTTTTGTCGGGGTCGCCTGCCCGGCTGAAGCAGTTGAGAACAACGAGTTGCCTGTGTTTGCACCTGTAGACGGGGCTGAACTGGCTGCGGGTTTTGCTCCACCAAAGAGACCAGGACCAGCGCCAGCTGCAGTGGTAGGAGTGCCGGAGCCTCCGCCAAAGATGTTGGACGAGGAGGTAGTTGGCTGGTTCAGCCCTGAAAAGAGGCCGCTTCCACTGCCCGTCGGGGGTGTTCCTGTCGACGCGCCACCCCCAAACAACGAACCAGGGGAAGGAGATGCGTTGGCCGTCGAGTTAGCGCCGCCAAACAAGGAAGAGCCAGCTGGCTTGGAAGCGGTGCTCCCACCAAAGAGACCGCCGCCGGACGCTGCCGGTTGCCCTGTGGCTCCAGCGTTGTCTTTTTGTGTGCTTCCAAAGGAGAAACCGGTCGAGGGAGTTGAGGCCTGGTTGCCAAAAAGCGAGGTTGTTGCGGGTGTAGACGAAGATGACGCTCCAGAAGCAGCCTGAGTTCCAAATGAGAAAGACATACTGGATGCCGGTGCTAGTCAGCGGTTCGGTGGTCCCTCGCGGTCAATACGGTCAATCGTGGTGGAGAGAGTCGTTGAAGGGAGGAGGATGAGTTGCGCCAGTGTGATGCGACCGGGTGCATCAGCAAATATTGGAAGATCGAGGCCTGGTCAATTTGCTGAATGAAGTCAGTTGGATGCCCTAGTTACAAAGGAGGCTTGTAGCGCAGACCGAGGTCTCACCTGTATGTCTTGGCCTTAGAAAGCCAATACTACTCTCCAATAAAGGTAAAGACGTGCTTCAGACCCCGCACTCTGGACGTGAGGCGAGTGGGTTGAGTGCTGGTTCGGGAATTGGGCGTTGGTTGATGTTGTTGCGACAGCTCCCAGTATGGTGGTCCAGCGCGCCTTGCTAAGCTCCAATCGCAGCAAGTGCCTGCCGCCAAACCGAAAGCTCAAAATTTGGAGCAGGGATGCTGTTTACCTACCCTAGGTACTTAAGTAGGTACCTAGGTAGGTACCTGGGAACTAGTGTAAGGTAGGTTGTTTCCGGTACCCCCCGCTCATAGCTGAGGAACCAGCAAGCCCTGGAAGCCTGGGCGACCTGGCAGCTTGAGTTCATGGTTCAGCGGCACTTGACGGGGATCACCTCATTAGGTACTTCAGATCTCTTCTTTTACAGTAGGTAACAGACCAATTTTTAATAAATGACATAAGCAATCTAAATGCACAGCCCGGGTCATTCTGTAGTTTCTACACGATATCTATCCATTTCCTTCTTTTGCTTGGTGAATCTTTTAATACGCAAACTACCTACCTACCTAGGTAGGTACTTAAGTAGGTAGCTAATGTGGGCGAAAAGAACATGTTTATGAAGGCTAGGCCGCTCATAGTGTAGTCAAACGGTCCGCCCAGCCTGGCTGCCTGGACGCGGATGGCCAAGAAGGTTGGACCGTCAGAACTGTCTGGGCTCTTCGGTGCCAGTGACCTGGCGCCGTGCCAGGCAGTACCCCACCCTCAATCTGCTGTCACCGAAGGTCTATCAGGTCCAGACTCCTTGTGAGACGTCAGGATCGAGGCTGGATTCGTCGATCGTTTCCTGTTGATAGCTACCTTTATTGACCTGTCGCCGGCCTCTCTCCCCTACTTTATGCATTTGCCCTTCTAGCCTTGAACATCTCCTGCCTCCCCCCCCCCCTTCCAAAGGCTCGGCTTCTGTATATGACTGCTACCCCGGATTCTGACTGAAGACTACAATTGTCCCCTCCGTTCTTTCCGACCTCAACCACTGCCAGACAAATCGCTCCTTTGCACGTGCTTTCGGCCAGCACGCTTCTGTTCAATCCCCTGAGCCATCTCGGGGGCTTCTTCTCTCAGTCCTACCCAGGGTTCTTTCCACCAGGATCCGATCATGTCTGGCAGGCGGGAAAGCCTCTCTGTCCCAGTGAGGAGCGACACCAAGGATCCCGGTGCGCGAGAGCTAGGTACTTCTTGATCCCTACGTGTCCCATCTGCTCTGGCCCCCCTTTTAGGTACCAGGTTTGATGTTCTGACACTCTCCCTCAATAGATTCTGATTCCGAGGACCACTTCTCCGACGCTCAGTCGGTCCCTCACAGCCCAAGTGCTTCCCCTGTTCCCAAGCTTCGAGTGGAGAAGACCAGCAATGAGCCTTCCTATGGCGAAGTCCCGGGGACGGAGGCGTACAAGTTGCGGCAGGAGGATGCTGAGCCGGATGAGATAGCGGTGTTCATCGAGGAGCAGAAGGCGGGTCAAGAGGAGGAACAAGAGCTCAGGTCACCCACTCCTGGCGGCCGCCCCATCCCCAAGACTGTGGTTGAGGAGAGCGACGGCAATACGGAGGAACAGTCCCACCCAGAGAAGAAGTACACGGCGGACACGCCGGCAGATATTGTTCTCAAGGCTGATGGGTCTTCGCACGGGGAGGAGGGCAAGGGTACGAAAGCGTAGTTGATCCTCCTCTCAAAAGGCCCAAGAGTGCTGAGCAATTTCTTTTTTGTAGATGAAGAACCAATATCACCAGCATTGTCCTCGCCACAGTCCGTCCACTCGAGACGAGAGTCCTCTATTGCCAGTCACGATGGTCCAGCCGATGATGGCTTCGGGGACGACTTTGACGACTTCGAGGACGGTGATGACGACGCGGACTTCGGCGACTTTGACGACGGCTTCCAGGAGCCCGAAACGCCCGCCCCCCTGCCCGCTCCATCAGCAGCACCGGCGGTACAGCCCTTGTCATTCGTACGTGATCTCCTACTCGAGCCCTCTGTTTCAAATACCGAGAGACCCATGCTGATCCATCACTCTTGGCAGCCCATCCCCGACTTCGACGGCATGGACACCAATGACATCTTCAACACCACCGAACCCTACCTCAACGCCCTCTTTCCCACAACAGCAGAAGATGAGGGCATCACAGTAACACCGCCACCAAAAGACGACCCGATATTCTTTACCCCACGCTCTGCCTCCCTATGGTCCCAACTCGTCGCCCCACCACCGCTTCAGCCCCCGGACTGGATCCGTTCGCGCATCAGGCGACTGTTCCTCGTGTCACTCGGTGTTCCTGTCGACCTGGACGAGATTTTGCCAGCTTCAAAACAGAAGAAGCTGGTCCTGCCCTCGGTCCACTCACCAAGGACATCCAACGACTCCCGCAGATCCGGTTCGAAAGGCCCATCCCGCATCAAGACTGGCCAGCCGGGGCATGAAGCCGGCAGCCCATCAGATTCAGGGGGCGGGACAGGCGGAGGGGGCGGCGGAGGGGGTGGTTCGCGCACCGGGACGAAGCGCAAGGCCCCGCCGCCCGAGTTCGACCTGGTGGCCGCGAAGCAGCTGTGCGCGACGACCGACGAGGCCCTGGACGGGATGACGCACGCCGAGCTCAAGGAGCACGTCAAGAGGCTCGAGGGCCTCGACGGCACCGCCAAGGCGGTCCTTGACTACTGGCAGCAGCGGACAGACGAGCAGATCGGGGAGAGGGAGGCGTTCGAGGGGGTCATCGAGAACCTGGTGAAGCACGCCCGTAAGACGCGGAAGTAGAGATGGACCACGCATTCAGTAAAGAAAATGACGAAGAACCGGCGGGGCACTCGGACCAGCGGAGGTCTGCTGTGATGGTACTTCGGACCCCCGTCAGGCTTGACGGCTAGATTTTTTTTTTTGGCCGCAGATTTCTGGTAGAAAAGCAATATTCCTACAGCAGATATGTCTGCTAGTGAAGTTGAAGAATTTAATATGTACACATTTGAAATTGGGAGTTCTTTGAAGGTGTCCGCTAAACGACCACAGCGATTGTCACCCACGACCTCATATGGGACAACCTCCTATTCCACAGCATCCTAGAAGATTGCCTTCTTTAAAATACCGCCTGGGTGTTACTTATAATAAGATAACCTTATTGACTACTTGTATTCTTTAAGTTCCCCTACTAAGCTAGAACTATAGTTAGTATTCTAGAAGAAGAAGATACAATATAGCTTTTAAGTAAATATAGTAAGTTTTACTATATAGGAAATTTAATAAAAACGTTTTAATTTACTTTAATAAACCTATTTAGCTAGAAACCTCTATTTAATAAAAGTAGGTACAGTATTAATAAGATAGTTTTTATAACTTATAGTAAAAGGTATAAGTTATTATTGAAGATTTATTAATTTAAAGCTAGTATTACTTAAAGAATAGTATAGGAGAAGTAGTAAAGCTATTCTCTAGCTATAAAAAGGTAGTAGCTTAGAGGGCTAATTAAGTAAGCTAAATATAAGGACCTACTTAGTAGGTTCTATAACCGATTAGCCTATAGCTATAATAATTAGGCTATACCTAGTTTATTTATACTAGCACCGTTAAGCTTAAAACTATTTTAGTTTATAAATAATCTAGTTTAATACTATTAAGTACTAGGTAAAAGTACTATTTACTATATATTTTAAGCTTTTAAATTACTTTAAATAAGTAATATGAAAAAGCTATAATTACCTTATTTAAAGTTTTAGCTTTACTTTTTAATATATACTCTAAATAACTTTCTTTTATAAACTACTTTAAAGTAATTTAATAAATAAATTACTACTAAGATAACTCTAAATAAACTAACTATATTCTATTATATAAATACGCGGCTTTAATAGCTTTACTATAAATAGTAATTAAAATAAAGCTAAATAAATTAGTTTCTCTTTATTTAAAGTAGCTCTTTAGTTAAAAAAACGTTTAATAATAAAAAATTAATATATATATAAATATACTAAATAACCTTTAACTAAAGATTAAATATATTTAGATCGTTAAAAAATATATCTTAAGCTTACTTAAGTATAAAGGCTTAAGCTTTAAAATATTAAGAGGTTAAATACTTTAGAGAAAAGGCTATAGCTAAATAAAACTAGAAAATACCTTAGTTATAAAAATAGTAAATAGTTAAATTAACTTAGTTAAAACCCTATAATTATAAGTCTTTTAACCTTATACTTAAGAGGGATAAGATTACCTTATAAGTTATTTCTTAGAGGATAATATTCTAAAGGGTTAGCTCTTATAAAATAAATTTAGAGAATAGCTTCTTATGCTTGTAACTATGTTGTGACTACAAAGTGAGACAGTGCTAGAGATTAGATGGTTTAATTGTGAACTTTTCTGTATTCCTAAGTAGAATTGCCTGCGTGTAGACTCTACTTCATAATCAGGACCCCAATCGCCTAGGTAGGCATGCATGTGTCATTGGACCCAACGGTGATACCTTGACACTTTTTTCTCCTATCATCTAAAGTGGAGGTCCCGACATATCCTCACCCGTAATGACGGCGCCTGCTCAACAACCAGTAGGCCCGACGCCCCAAATCTCTCCAAATTTGCCAATGTTGCTCCTGTGGATATTTTCAATACTCCTGAATCAAACATTTCATATCATCTAGTTTGTGCTAGGCTGCAATGTGTTGCCCGCGGCGATGGTGGCCCACCCGATCAGACGCCAGTGCTTCTCGATACGTCTCGACAAGGCAACCTTCTCTCCAATATTCGTGCAGGCCGGCGAAGTCAGGATCAGCTTCGCGGCATCCTTCTTGATGGCAGCCACCTTGGCACCTGTGGACGTGGATCCGATGTTGACCATGATGACCTCGTTCTTGGCCAGTTTCTCGACCTTGGCCTGCTTGCCGTCCGCAGTACGGACACCGAGGAGGCGACGCAGCAGGTAGAAGTTGACCTCGATCTCGGAGTATATTTCGGGCAGACGTCCCTTGAGACCCAGAACGAAACCAACGAGACGATCGGCACGGCAGAGCGTCGGGTCGATGCGGGTTCCGACACCAATCAGACCTCCAGGAACGGCGTACTTGAGGTCGTTGGACTCGGAGTTGAGCGACACGATGCGGCTGAAGATGGGCGTGCACTTGAGGTCACCCTTGTCGTCACGGGTGACGATACCGGGTCGAATCTCGATCTCGTCGCCGAGCTTGAGCACACCGTGCAGGATGGAGCCACCGGCGACACCACCCTTGAGCTCCTCGATCTCCGCACCGGGCTTGTTCACGTCGAAGGATCGAATCACGATCATCTGGGGATCCATGCTGAAGTCCCGAGGGGGGACTGGGATTGTGTTGACGATGGCGTCGAGAACGCCATCGACGTTGAATTTCAGCTGGGCAGAGATTGGGATGACGGGCGACTTGCCAGCGACTGTGCCTCGGATGAACTTCAGGATGGAGTCGTAGTGTTGCTGTGCAGCCTCTTCCCTCATCAGATCGACCTTGTTCTGGAGGATGATGATCTTGTCGAGCTTCATGATCTCGATGGCGGCCAAATGCTCGGACGTCTGAGGCTGAGGGCAGGATTCGTTGCCTGCGATAAGCAGCAGTGCGGCGTCCATGACAGCGGCTCCTGACAACATGGTGCTCATGAGAATGTCGTGACCGGGGCAGTCGACGAAGCTAGGAGCCAGCAGGTTAGCTAACTCTCGAGGAGCTTCTTGGGAGCGCGTGATGCGGTACGGGCGACTCACGAGACGTGTCTCAACAGTCTGTATCTACCCTCACATCCATCCCGCTCGCAAGGAGGGTCAACCTCCTTGTCGCTCTTATAACTCCTGTAACAGCCCGGCCTTGGGCACGCGGCGTTATCGCATTTGTAGATCTTGGCGTTCGCATAACCCAGCTTGATGGTAATGTTGCGAATCAGCTCGTTCTTGAATCGGACAGTCTGGACACCCGAGATGGCCTTGACGACGGTTGACTTTCCGTGAGCGACGTGGCCGATGGTGCCAATGTTGATCGTTGCTTGCCTCGCGATGATTTCTGGTGTGAGAGGGGACAGCGTGGACACGTCGAGGTCCTGTGGCTCGGTCTGAGGAGGCAGGGCTGGTTTCTCGACGACGGGCGCTGGGGCGGTCTTCTTCAGGGCAGGCTTGAGAGGCTTCTCATCCTCAATTTCGTGGTCCGAGAGCCCCTGTCCTGCCTCAGAGGCGGACGACTCGTCGCCCGAGTCGGCAACATCGTTTCCGAACTTGTCAATCTCGCCGTTCGCCGACATAGTGATTGATGTGGTGATGGCGGGGAAGTCGACTAGGATCGGAGAAGTGGGTTAGTGGGTTTGTGGTGTTGATGTCGGTTTGGGATCTGACCAATTTGACTCACTCTGCAATGACTATCTTGCCTGGCCCAAAAAAATCCGGTGCTTGTTACCTCCCCCCCTGCAACCTAGCAACCTAACCCGGGAGCTAGAGTGAGCATTGACTCACAAGACACCCCTCCTTGCCCCTCCTTCTGACAGGTTCCAGGGTTAGGGGTCATCAACGGAGCAACTGCGTGCCAGGCACAACGTTCTTAGAGATCGGATATTTAAGTACCCATTTTTACATATCACGTACCCTCGATAACTAGGTATATATAGTAGGATTATACTTAACTACTTTATATATATATATATTATATTTTCAATATACTTAATATATATTAAACTCATAACTTATAAGTATAGCTTTTTTATAATACTAAACTTTAAAATATAATAAAAACGATATTATATCTACTACTTAGCCTATTTTAGATAATGTTTTTAACTCAGCTTCAGTATGTTTTAAGCGAGCTAGTAGTCCATTGCATAACATTTAAACCTAACGTGGTAGTGTGGCGCCGCTATTAAACTTTGGTCTCCATTCGAAGTGCTCAATTCGGTTTCCATGACATGCTGCATTCTCAGTGCTCTCACAGCAGGCTCATACTCACACGCGGACGCTTTCACCACAAGAAACATGTAACCTCTTTTATTGCTGGTTTTAAATATTCTATAAATCATTCGTCTCATTTCCATTCGCCATGTGATCTGTCCCAAGCTAATGTAAGTGTGGAGTAAAACGGCACTTTTCCCTTCAGTCCAGCGCGCCTAGATAGGCTCATCCCGCGGCTCGATAAGCACCTCGTTCACGGAGACGTGCTCTGGCCGGGTCACCGCATACACGATGGCGCCAGCGACATCCTCCGGGTCCAAGATTTTGGCCCCTGAGGGCTCAGCGTACTTCTTGACGGCCTCGGCGTCGGACGACATGTTCAGCAGGTCCGTGTTGGTGTTTCCGGGCTGGATGCTGGTGACGCGCAGACCAGACCCGGCCGTCTCGACCCTCAGCGCCTGAAGGGTGCCCTCGACGAAGAACTTCGACGCAGAGTACACGCCAAGGCCGGGGAAGACCTTCCTGCCGGCGTCGGAGCTGATGGCGACAATATGCCCTTTGCCGCGGGCGAGCATGGACGGTACCGTCGAGGACAGGCTGTGAAGGAGGCCCTTGCAGTTGACATCAACGGTGCGCTCCCACTCCTCCGTGTGGACGTTCTTCATCAGGGTGAAGTACATGACACCCGCGCAGGCGACGAGCAGGTCCACTGGACCGAGGGTCTCTTCCGTGGTCTTGATCAGTGCCTCAACTTGACTCCGGTCCGTGACGTCGGTTGCTTGGGCAAGGACCTTGACACCGGAGGTTGAGACAATTGTGGATTTGAGCGAGTCGAGGACCTCAACTCTCCTCGCTGCGATAGCAACGTTTGCGCCTTCGGCTGCGAGTGCCTTGGCCACCGCAGCACCGATACCGGATGATGCCCCGGTGATGACGGCAACCTTGCCGGAGAGGGGTCCGCGGGGCTTCACTGGAGCAGACATATTGTCGATGGTCTTGCGGGGAGGACGTGGCAGCCAGCCTCGGGCGTAGAAGTGCTTGGTGTAAGTCTGAAGCAGCTTGGCGTCAATTTTAGGTCGGACTAGTCCAAAGACGCCTTCGAGAATTGGCCGAGTCTTTGCGTCGCTCAAAACTGTCACCTCTTGGATGAAGTCGACGGTGGGCATGCCAGAGCGGAGAATGTCAACTGTGAAGGAGCCTTCACCCCACCGACCAGAGCCACGCTTTGTCGACCACAGCGATACCCACTTGTCCCACGCAAGCTTTTCCGTGCTGAATCCTAATTGGCTCAAATAACTAAACACGTCATTGGCGCCGATTGGAGAGGGGTCGCCGAGGTGGAAAATGCGCTGGGTCATGTCTCGGTGGTCGGAGAGCGTCGTGATGGCTTTGCTCACGAAGTCGACCGGGGTCATCTCAAGACGCCAATCCGGGATATCTGGCGCATATCCAATCTGCAAGGACTCCACTATGATGGCTGTCAAGAGATCCCAGGCATTGGTAGCGCCGGACTTGCTGTGGCCGCTGATCGTCCCGGGTCGGTAGATTCTTGTTGGAAGGCCTCGGCGGTTGGCTTCGATCACAAGCTGCTCGGCGACCCATTTGGTCTGGCTGTACCCGTCTTGTAGCTTCGTGGGCACATCATCCACGTCGATGATTGTGTCCTCAGACCACCCCGCGCTTGACGGCGGGAGCACACCATTCGTCGAAACATGGTGGACGGGTGCTCCTGCGAGGCAGCCCAAACGCAGGACCTCACGAGTCCCGCCCACATTGGGCGCTCGCAGAGCTGCGTATGGGTAGACGAGGTTGACCGTGGCCGCGGCGTGAACAACAACGTCGACCCTCGAGGCCAGCTCCTCAAACTGGTCAGGAGTAAGGCCCAGCCGTTTCCGTGCCAAGTTGGCAGGAAGAATCTCGATGCGATCAATGATGGAGTCGTTCCAGAGGCCAAGATCGACCAGATTCTTGCGCACCCTGGCCATACCAGCGGACCTCTGGTCGTCAATTATGTCGTTGAAGCGGACCACGCAGATAACGTCTGCTGCAGTGTTCTCCAGGATGGAATGAAGGATGAAGGCGCCCAAAAAACCTGTCGAACCTGTCAAAAGGACTGTCTCGGCATCGCTGAGGGGACGCATTTTTGCGTCCTTCGGTTGAATATCAGCGGGCAGCACGGAGTCGGCGCGGAGCACCGCAGGTAGGTCCGCCTGAACAGCAGCAGTGTGACCGTCGCGAGCGGCAGTCACAGCCTCAACGTGCCCCTTGATAGTTGGATCGCCAGCCAGTGATCCAATCGGCACAGGAAACCCAAAGGTCTTGGTCATGCGGTTGGAAAGATCGGCCAGGGTCAAAGAGTGGCCGCCCAGATCGAAAAAGCTGTGCTCCTTGGTGACAGCAGATGGAGGTATGCCCAAGGCCGCAGCCCAAAGTTCACTAATCTTCTCAGGCTTGACTGTTGTGTTGTTGGTGACTTTCGGTTTGTTAGAGCCACTGGGGGCAGCTGAAGGGTCTGGAGGTGGCGGCAGGCTCTTCAGGTTGACTTTGCCTGAGACCTCGTGAGTGGGCAGTTCGTCCATCTGAACCCAAAGGGCTGGGATCATGTAGTGTGCCAAGTGCTCTGCAAGTGCTCGCCGGCCCTTGGGGCAAAACCCGGATTCGTCTATCGAAACCGCCGGTCGATCGGCATCCTCAGGCGCATCTTTGTCTGGAACCACGTAGGCGACTAGTTGTCTCTCTATGCCGTCGCCTCGAGCAACGACAGCGCAGTGGCGAACAGCCAGATGCTTGACAATTGCGTTCTCCACCGTGCCCGGAACGACACTGTAACCACGGACTTTGATCATGGCCCCAACCCGGCCGGTTATTTCCATCAGGCCGGAAGGGAGGATCCTTGCCATGTCTCCGGTTCTGTACACGCGGGCACCCGGAGTTTCGTCGAATAGATCAGGTAGGAATGCCTTTGCCGTTGTCTCCTTGAGGTTGAGGTACCCACGAGCCAGGAGCTGCCCTCCGATGAACAGCTCGCCGGATATTCCAGGCCCGACGGGCTTCTTGTTCTCGTCAAGGACGTATGTGTGCTCTGGGTCCAACGGCGGGCCAACCGGGCAGTAGGGTTGTTCCGGGTTGATCATGTCTCTTATGTCACCGCAAGCGATCTCGTGCGTCTCGCTCGCGCTGTAACAGTTAAGGAGTCGAGTGTTGGGCAGAGCCCTCATTGCCCGGAGCATCAGGTCGGTGGTGACAACCTCGCCGTTGAGCCAAAGAGTTCTCAACTCGGGCAGGCGCTCGCCGAGTCTCGCGTGTCTTGTGAGGATTGTGGCAAGCAGAGTCGGCGTCATCAGGGTCTCGGTGATGTTCCTTGAGGAGAGCAGGTCCACCAACGCGACAGGGTCATAGCTTGCCTCATCCGGGATGCAGAAAGTGGTACCGCCGCGAAGCAGAGGTCGCAAGATCTCCCACACGAAGAAAACATTGCAGGCAACTCGGTCACCAGGCCCAAGATCGCTGAGCTTGAACCTCAGGTCGTACGACCGGACTGCAGCCCTGTGAGGGTTTGCAATACCCTTGGGCTTTCCGGTGGTTCCTGACGAGTACGAGATGAAGGCCAGTTTCTCCAGGTCCTTCTCATCCACCGAGGTGCCTACTCCTCGCTTCGGGTTCCTGTTTATTGACTCTAGGTCATCCATGACGATCAAGGGGACATTGGCAATGACCCGGCCAACGTGCTCTCTCTTGGTGATGATGGCAGTCGGACAAGCATCATCAATGACATTTGCGAGCATGCCCGAGGGATAGGCGAGCTCGAGTACCAAGAATGCGCCACCGGCCCGGAGGGCTGCCAGGCACGCGATCACATAGTCCGCACTCCGTCCCATGAGAACGCCAACAGGGTTGTCTCGGCCCACCCCATGTTGAACCAGCGTAGTGGCAAGCCTGCTGGTAATTTCATCGAGCTGGGCATATGTATAGGTGTGTGACTTGTCCTCCAGGGCTATGGCATCGGGAGTTGTTATGGCCTGTTGGGAGAAGATGGCACCGAGGTCTCTGTCAATGTCGATGATGGCCATCTTGGTAAGAAGGCGGGTAGGTCAAATATATATTCCCCGAGAGCGCTTTTCAATCAATACTGCCGTAAGCTGGCTCCTTGAATGCGCAGGGGCTTCATGTGTTGAGTGAGAATTGGGTGTTGCGGCGAGGGAAGTGAGCCTTGACCCGTTGTGGAAAACGAGGGAAACCGCCCGAACAATTCTACCCAAAAGAGCAAGGGCGTGTTGTTGCTCGCGTGTTCAGAGATGGAAAGCAGCCCTGGCAGCCCAGCCGCACCAATTGACCTCTCAGAAGAGAAAAGTTTATGGTTTGAAACTTGTCGAGGCAGGCAAACAACGAAGAAAGTCCTGATTTGCAAGAGGGAATCAGGAAACAACACTGTGTCGACTGGTACTGTGGACTCAGAAGTAGGACTAGGAATATCCTGACGACCTCTCCTAGGGCCAGAAATCAAATATGGAGGAGAAGCCTAGAGTGTCGGTTGTGGAAAGAAGAAGCAAGAGGAGGGAAATAGCAGAGGCATCCTGCGGTCCACTGGATGTTCTCACATGTGCTTCTGAATAATATTTATTTTATCTGCCCCCCCTCCTTTGATTGAGCAGTGAGGACGATAACGGAACAGCACAGCCTTGGTGGCCGCCTTGAATGTAACGGCATTCAGCTTAGACTACTGGGGGGCCACTTGCCTAACCGTGGCGGGGCCAGAGGGAGGGACCCCGCGGGTTGGGACATCTGGAAAGGCTAACACTGGGGAGTTCAGCTTAAGTACCTAGGTACATAGTGGCACTCTGCGGTCCCGAGAGCCGCTCGCTGGGCCGCTGGGCCTGTTGCGCTGTGGGCGTCAACATATATCTTGGCAAACATTTGATACTTGCACCGAGCAAGACCTCGCTCAGCTTGTCACTCACTACCTACGTATGTGCTCGCGAGGCCACTCGCTACAAAATGACATCCAAGCAGTCAGACGTGTGACCAAGTCATTTTGGTATCCCGGAATCTCTGACTGCTGTTCATGCTTCCACTGCAGCATGCCACGTCGACTCGAGTCACATGCATCAGAAGTTCTGTGTTACTGTTAATCGTTCGACACCGTTCATCCTGGCAGCCTGGCAGCCTGGCAGCCTGGCAGCCTTGGTATCCAAACCTTAGTGAGCCGCCACACTTACGGCCGCCACGGCTCTCGGGAGACCATCTTAGTGCTCAAGTGTTTACATATGCAGTTGTGCCAACTGGCAACTAGGCCTGGACGCGGCTGATCGGGGCAAGATAGCGTCCTTGGTGTCGTCAGTCCCGTCCCGGAAGTCGGAAACCTGGCGCGGCGAACGGCAAAACTGTCCGCACAACGCACGGCTGGCACGAACCTGGGAGACGAACACTTGGCCTGCGGGCCTTCGCCCGCAGTAAGCCACCAAGAGGGATTCTCTCGTGGGGGGTTGTTGGCGCTAGGGGCGACAAAAGACGACCAGGGTCTCAGTACAGATGGAGCAGAACTGGCAGAGCACACCAAGAGTCAACGTCGCCGCGCTCCTAGCACACCTTCTCCGCCATGTGATGTACCCGAGATGTTCACAGAAGCAAACCTGCACACGTCTCACTCGTGGGTTACAGCCACAAGCTCCGAGAAAGGAGGGGGGCAGTCGTGTTAGTGTAGTTGACACAGATGTGCATTAGCGGTGGTGGTGCGGGCACGATCTTTATCCTCATCCAATTGAGAGGTTTCTCATGTGTTCTCGTAAAAGAGAAAGAGGAGAAAAGACCTTGCAGGCGTTTCCGTGAGCTAACCGGTGAGTGAAGAGTTTAGCCTCTGTATGGCGTCATAAGATTTAAGCTGGTTAAGTAGAGTGTGGACTACTGTGTACGAGCTTGGCCCCAGCGAATTGTCGAGGCTTTTCTCCCCGGAAGCTGATTAGCCAAGACCCCACCACGTCGTGCAGGAGCTTTGTTAAAGCACCCCCTGGCATCTGAACTTTTCTCTCTCAATACCTCAACCGCCCAACGATGCAGGTGCCTATGGATCCGGCCTCGCCAACAAAGCCGTCCATTATAGACGGTCTCAACTTCAATAGCGTGCTCGAGTCCCCCGTTTTCGCCGGGGGTCTCGGCCTTGCAGCACTCGGCAGCGCCGCAGCACTCGGCCGTCGCGGTGCCATCCAGGGCGCCAGGCTGCTGAAGCGGCAGCTTCTCGTCAACGTCGAGATCTCAAAAAATGACGCTTCTTACAGGTGGATCTTGGCATACCTCTCTCGCCCGCGCGAGACTCCCGGCTTCCTGGCCAGCCGGCTCACGCGCATCCGGGAGCTCTCTGTCAAGACCACCACACGGTCCATTGCGCCGGGCAAGGGCAACGGCGCCGAGGGTGCGCCGACGCATGCACACTTTGCGCTAGTACCCGGATACGGCTCGCATGTCATCCGGCACGCACCAGGCGTGTATATCATGGTCCAGAGGGACAAGAGCTCCACGGCCGAGATGGCGACGGGCGAGCCCCATGAGACGATGACGCTGACGACGCTGTGGGCGCATCGGCACGTGTTCGAGGAGATCTTTGGGGATGCCCATAGCATGATGGCGCGTGCGACCGAGGGCAAGACCGTGGTGTATACCGTCCGCGGGTTCAATTGGGAGCAGCTTGGTGAGCCGAGGCGGAAGAGGCCACTGGGTAGCGTGATCCTGGACGAGGGTGTCAAGGAGGGGATCGTGGCCGATGTCAAGGATTTCATTGCGAGGCAGGAGTGGTACGCCGAACGAGGAATACCATACCGCCGGGGTTATCTGCTCTTTGGGCCACCTGGAGGCGGCAAGTCCAGCTTCATACATGCGCTGGCCGGGGAGCTGAACTTTGCCATTGCTACCATCAACCTGAGCGAGAGGGGCATGGCAGACGATAAATTGGCCATGATGATGCAGAAGCTCCCGCAGCGGACCATCGTCCTGCTGGAGGATGCGGATTCTGCGTTTGTGAATCGGAAACAGAGGGAGTCAGACGGCTACAGCGGGTCCTCGGTGACATTCTCGGGTCTGCTGAACGCACTCGACGGGCTGTCTGCCGGCGAAGAAAGGATTGCTTTCCTCACAACAAACCACATCGACAGGTTAGACCCGGCCTTGATTCGTCCCGGCAGAGTGGACATGATCGTGCGCGTGGGCCAGGCAAGCAGATATCAGGCAGGAGAGATGTTTGAGCGCTTCTACGGCGACGTCGACCAGGACGGGAAGGGCAAGCAGCGTTTCTTGCAGAAGCTTGACGATATGGGACTGTTTGACGACAAGGCGGCCAAGACCACAAGTGCCGCGGCCATCCAAGGGCTGTTCCTCTTCCACAAGAACGACATGGAGGGTGCCATCAACATGTCTGAGGTACTGGGCCAGCCCCAGCACACAGATAACTGATCGATGGGTACCTAGGTACCTACTTGGTAGACCTGTTGCGGCTGCATGTCTTGTCTTGACAGCACTTGGAAGCGACGACCGTCAACTTGCAGTGCATTCGCCTGGACATGTCTACAAGCAGGTATGTGTGCACAGAAATGATACCCACCCACCTCGAGGCAATCACAGCGCCCACCAGCTGCACCTGCCTAGAACCAGGTTTGCAGCGCTGCCAAGTCCGATGCCGTACACGTTGCACGTTGTAGACTGTTGCTTGAAGAAAGAGCGCCGCCGTTGACTCAACAAGAGGCAGTTGCAGTCCAAACTGTTGGAGGGGTCTGCGCTAACGAAGGCAACAACTACAACAAAACACTGCGTGAGGCCACCTCGCCCAGGCGCAAACCCAACACCAACGCACACTCACCCGCTCCCCCCCCCTCCCGCCAACTCAGATCGACCCAACAAAGTGATCTGTTCCGACATTACTACTGGTATTCAACACCCTCAGACTATCTTTTCTGCACCCTCCAGCATGTCGGACGAGCAGTGGCCGGCCGGCCGGGGTCTCGGTCATGGTCACGGTGAGTCTAGTCACGCTGTAATGATTCGTGCATTTATGCGCGGTCGTGGTCGCGGTCGGGGACAGTCGACCTGGCGAGGCGGCAGAGGTGGTGCCGGCCGAGGCCTAATCTCGCAAATCTCCCAGCGGGAAAGTCTCAGGCAATCTCTTGCAATTCAAGCAGCCCAAACTGGCACTGCCCTCCCTTTCATCCTCAAGGATCTACCCAATCTCAAAGCGCACGAGTCTGAGCTTCTGACTTTGGGGACCGACCTGCCACCACTCAAGAAAGAGGACTGCCCCAACCACCCCAAGACTACCATCAAAGTCATCAATCAGGATGCATTCGATGCGGCTATATCTATGATGTCGTCGGACAACCCAGACACTTCCAATCGGCCACCAACTAGACCAGCCGTCCTCAACCACGCATCTGATACTTCGCCAGGCGGAGGGTGGCTCAACGGGGCCATGGCGCAAGAAGAGGCCTTGTGCTACCGCTCATCCCTGTCTCTAAGCCTTCACAAACGGTACTACCCCTTTGGTGACCTGCAGGGCATTTACACCCGTGATGTGGTTATCGTCCGGTCATCCTTGCAGAAAGACCACAAGCTCGTCGATACAGACGAGCCGTTCGACAAGCTGCCAGTTGTCAGCGTGCTGAGTGTCGCTGCACTCCGTCTACCAGATACAGCGACGCTTGCCGGGACACAGAAATCAGGGTTTTTAAACACGGAAGACAGGGTTACGACAAAGAACAAGATGATGCTGGTGCTGAGAATGGCAGCTTCCAGGGGTCACGACCGGCTCGTGCTGGGGGCGTTGGGATGCGGCGCTTTCCGGAACCCGGTTCACGAAATCGCCGAGTGCTGGAAGGAAGTGTTTGAGGAACAGGAGTTCAGTGGTGGATGGTGGAAGGAAGTGTGGTTTGCGGTGATGGACAAGAAGAATGGGACCATCTCTGACACCTTCGAGAAGACCCTTGGAGGGTTAGAGTGTTAGAGAAGTGAAGACGGGCATACATCCTGCGAGGGTGGCCGCGTAAGAAAGGCCCAGGTCAACTGGTATTTTCGGTATGCTCGCTTCAGCTGGGAGCGTTTTGCGCATACATTATGGCAGTAAGAATAGCCAAATTAGACCTCCAGCGGAAAGCTCACTGTGGGGTTCTTGTGAATTACTTAACCTCTGTCTGCTTATTCGAAGTGAGGCTGTTCTATGAGAAGTTGAGCTTATACAGGGATAGGATAGCAGGCCACGCTGCACCAAGTTACTGTACTAGAGGTTTGCACCCCCCTCCCCTGAGTACTACTCTGGTGGTTTACAATACCTACATGAGGCCCTAGAGCAAAGCTTATCCTGATGGGAAAGGCTGTCTTGCTGCTTACTGTACATGACAGCGTCCCAATGCAAATGGCAAAACCAACCAAAATTTTAGGCTGCTGATCTCAACTGGGCCGATGGATGGTTATCGTCATGATATGTCGTTGTGGATTACGCGAAGTAAGCGACTGCAGTTTAGTCCACTGTTCCATAGTATGAGATCCTATCAATTATGGACAGTTGCCCAGGATAATCCCCTTAATGAGCTTAAAGCGATTATGTGTGTGTTCACTATCTCGATTTTGCTTAATTCGACCGTTTAGCACGGTGTGGATCCTGCATCTTCATCCAAAGTGGTACATTTATCTCATAAATTTCACACGGGTTTTACTTGACGGTCCGCTATGCAGTATCGTACCTAAAATGATGTGTCATAGGATAGCCTCCTACAGGGCAACAGGGCGGCAGGTGAGCAAGCCATCAATTGATATGGGCTCCGCAAGGTGTGTCGCGGTTTTGAGAAATGGGGCGGTGTTACTGTTAAAATCGTATGTGATGAGCCTTATCACCCGCATACACAAGCTGCTGCCCAGGCGAATTCTAGAAGACGACATCTTTGCTGCGCTCAATCATTATTAGATTGACCGAAACAATCCCCAACGTCCCTCGTATCCCGTGGCCCAAGCAAGTTCTTTAACCCAGACGTCTGGGCTTCTTGCTTCTAGTACCGCCGAACTTCAACCTTGTCGCGTCTGACACCTTAACAATCTTGCTCCTGAGCAAGCGACCCTCGTTTCCCAGGATGACCTTTGTGATGGCTTCTCTGCCAGGCCCAAACCCTCTGAGCACCACCTCGAGCGAGCCAATTGTGGTGTGCAAGCCTTGCTGTTGCAACCTGTCGATGACGTATGCTCCAAGCTGGTACGCCGCATCGTAGTGTTTCCGCTGGCTCTTTCGGAAGCCGAGGTTTCCACACGACAGGGACACGATGGCGTCGCGATTCGGCTTCGTCACCGTGACGTGGGTGTTGTGCTTGTGACTGTAGATGTGGAAGTGATACGGCTCCCCGTCTTCCAGGATTGAACTGTCAGCGCCGTTTGAGAGGACATCCATGCCGTCCCCTGCTCCGAGCATGGAAGTATCGACGGCCCGTTGGTCGTTGACGGCGCGACCTGAGGCCACCTGGGCAGCAGGCACGGGCATGACCTTGACTAGGTCTTTCATAGACGGGGGATCCGGGGGTGCATTTGGCCTCGGGGCGTATGTGGTCGAGGTTCTTTGCAGCTTGTTCAGGTTAAGGAGGAGGTCGCGTCTGCCCTCGTCGTCTGCTCGCCTGCGGGACGAGATCGAGAACGGTTGGGACAATTGTGTCGCAGCGCATCGTGGTCTCGCTATTGATGGCTTTGACAGGCTAGAATACAGTTTGCTCGCCAAACGGCGACTTGTTGTCGAGCGGCTCATCCTCAGAGCAGGGGTTGTGGGTGCTGCTGCTGCTGCCTTCGTCGTCGTCAAGCCGGCGGTAGCTAGGTAAGGTTGCGATTTTTTTGGACCACTGACGATTAATCTGATGCGCCTGTTTGGAGCTCCATTTTATCCAGTGCCAGCCCTGGACCCTTGTATGAAATAGCCGCTAATGCGGAGAACCCCGGCCCAACTGTTTGCCTGCCTGCCATCAAGCTTTAATTCTTGCCCGCCCGAATGGCCCATTCGGTCGCTGCAAAAACAGGATTCTTGAATCACGGCCCCCAAATTTCAAAAGTTTCCATCCTCTTCGCCGCTCACCACCGCCCGCGCCCCTCCTCCGTTTCTCGTCACCACCGGGACTAAGCCCCGATATTCTATTGCGAGGCGGGCTTGTTTCCCATATAATGAGCTCATTTCGGACCCTCTCGAGGAATGCTCCTCCAACTTCTTTCTCACGAGCTTCGGCTCCAAAAGCCTCGGCTGCTCCCTATGGGAGATCGCCAGCGAGCCGGAGGTTAATATCAAGCCGCCCGGCGTCGCGCAGTCATAGCAGCCATGTTGTCTCAACAACTACCATTTCTTCGCAGCTTCCGGCCTTGAGGTCTCAATTTTTGCCTGATACCATACGGACGGCGACACTGTCGCAGTTACAATCCCGAACTTTTTCCTCCTCTCCACCTAGTCGGCAGGACGCGAAGTCCGAGACCAAGCCGCAGACCGACTCTCCGACGAAAGAGCCACCAAAAACTACGGAACCTGCGGAACCTGCGGCAGGAGAGCAGTCTCAGAAGCAAGAAGAACCCCGAGAAGGGTCTGGGGAGAAGAATGCAGGCGAGGAAGGCGAGGAAGGCAAGAAAGAGGAAAAGAAGGAAGACACGCCCCCGCCCCCACCTCATGGCGACAAGACACCCTGGCAGGTGTTCATGGAAACCATGCAGAGCGAGTTCAAAGCTTCCAAGGAATGGAACGAGTCGACAAAGCAACTCGCCCAAGGCGCAACCGACTTTGTGGAGAGCGAGAATGTCCGGCGGGCGCGTGAGGCGTACGAGAAGACCACCGGTGCCGTCTCGACAACTGCCGGAAAAGTCTTGAAAAACACAGCTGGCGCAGTCGGCAAGGGAGCGGCGTGGACATGGGACACCTCGGTGATGAAGGGTGTCCGGAAAGCAGCAAACGTGACCGGTGACGCCATCGATAAGACGACTAAGCCAATCCGGGACACAGAGGCTTACAAGAGCGTCAAGAGTGTCATTGATGATGGCAGCAGCTCGAGATACGGCGGCTGGGTGGAGAAGGAGGAGCGGAGGAAACAGAGAGAGCTGCGCGAGCAGAGGGAGAACCCAAACGGACCGAGAAAGCCCGAGGTTCTCGAGGAGGATCCTAAGTATGTTGGACCTGCTTCACTACCTTTGTTCATGAGTTGAGAGAGATGAAGCTGAATTCTAATTCTTTTCGCCCGCAGCGCTGGCACCAACGTCATCGTACACAAGGACGCACAGTGGAAAGAGGCCTGGACCAACTTCAAAGACTCAAACAAATTTGTCCAGGGCCTTTTCGGCATGAAGGATGTGTACAACGAGTCAGAGAACCCCCTGATCCTCACCGCGCGGAGCATAACAGACCGTGTGGCTGGTTTCTTCGCCGAGAACGAAACGGCAATGGTCATCAAAAAGTTCCGCTCGATGGACCCCAACTTCCAAGTGGAGCCTTTCCTCCGCGAATTGCGCGAGTACATCCTACCCGAGGTACTCGACGCTTATGTCAAGGGTGACATCGAGACGCTGAAACTGTGGCTGTCCGAGGCGCAGTACTCGGTGTACGAAGCCCTCACCAAGCAGTATCTGCAGGCTGGGCTGAAGTCAGACGGACGTATCCTCGACATCAGGCACGTCGATATCCTGAAAGCGAGGATGCTGGAGCCGGGCGAGATCCCAGTATTCATCATCACATGCAGGACGCAGGAGGTACATGTCTACCGAAACGCAAAGTCGAATGAATTGGCTGCGGGCATGGAAGACAAGGTCCAACTCGTCACCTACGCAATCGGCGTGACAAGGACGCCAGACGACGTAAACAACCCTGAAACAAGAGGTTGGCGTTTGATCGAGATGCAGAAGAGTGCCAGGGAGTATATTTGAACTCCTGGCTTCTCTGCTCCAGTCGATCCCCAACACCAACGGCCCCCCCCCCCAATCGACCTTACCCAGTATGTCTACTCTGTGACAGAAGCACGCTCACAAGGGGCCAACAGCTCGACACTCAAGCGGCTTGTGGCGACTCTACCTAGCCTTGCTTCCCACGACATCACAGCAGGCAACCAACTGTCTTATTACTGTGCTTGAGAACATGTAAATCTATACCAGCGAATCGGAACCCAGGCGGAGGGATCTGGTACCCAACGAAAGAGGCATTACGGAAGGCGCAGGCATGGAAAACACCACTCTGAAGGGCCAACGTCGTACTGATGACGACGCCCAATGTATATCGACGATTACCAAAACAAAAATTTCACGTAGCGTAGAGAAGCCAAAAGGTATCAAGGCACGTAATTCGTCCTTGACTGTCACAAATCCATGATGCCTTCGACAGGGCATTAATACCGGCCAAACTGATAGTAAATGTCAGAGACAATGGAAAGGTTAGATTGACAGTCCATCGATTCCTTCATGTTCCGGTAGCAACATCTGAACTGAGCAGCTTGGCCATGGCTAACCGCAACAGCCAAGAGCCAAGTTTCAAACGCTCACTCGGACCACAACAGCTGAACGCTCTCCAGCTCGACAGGATGCCTCAAGGCTCTCATCCTGGCCCCCGACTTGCTGGTTCCAGGCTCATTGATGAGCTCCGAGACCGGTGGCCGTGAGGCCAAACCGGCTAGCTTGGCCTTCCGAGGCCAGCATGTTATGATCCGGACGGATAAAGATCCATTGCAGCCCCTGTGGGACTGCATTCGACCTCGAAAATCCGCCTCGCCCCCGGCTAGACCTTCTGCCTCGTCAACTTCGAGGAGCCAGCCCTCGGAATTGTCCGACGTCGAGTTAGTGGTTGCCCGAAATGTGCGGTAAGGCGATTCAGCCAAGACAGTAAATGATGCATGTAGCCTTGGTGGAAATGCCGAGCAGACTCAGTGACTGGTGCATGGCACCCACTCCATGATCAGCAATTCAGGCAGGCGCCTTCTCCTCCTTGGAACCACCCTCCAGCATGTCGTTCTCCTTCTTGATCGGCTCGCCGTCCGAGTCAAGCCCCAGCGCGGCCAGCTCCCGCACGAGCTCGTTGATCTTGATGACCTTTGCGATCTGCTCTGGAAGCAGGGCCTGCCCGCCATCCTTCTTGTCCTGGAGCTCGCGGGCCTGCTTAAGCTTCTTCTTGAGGTTCCTGGCCTTCTTTTCGCGTTCCGCCTCCGGGTCCATCGCCGCCTCGGCAGGACGCTCATTCTCCTTCTTCAATTCCTCCGCTGCGACGCCGTTACTGTCTGTTTCCGGCTTTGGCGTGGCGTTCTCGTCAGCGGCCTTGGCCTTCTTCCGCGCCTCGCGCCGCTTGGCATTCTTATTTGCGGCGGCGGAGCTGGCGGACTTGGCGTTGTCTGTGGCCGCCGCTTCCGCACCGATCACACCCACCTTGGCGGCGCGACTGCGGAAGCCCTCGGCCGTGCGGTTCTTGTAGACCTCGACGTCCTCTGGCGGCCGATAGCCGGGCTTGATCTTGATGGCCCGGCGCGTGGAGCCATCGGCACGGACGGATTCGGGAATATGGCGCTCGCCAGAGGATTCGTCCGTGACGATTCCTGAGTTGGTCGGTTGGGAGGGCATGATTGATTTGGAATAAGAGGCTGTAGATCCGAAAAGAATGGGGTTCGTGACGAGGGTTCGCTCGAGTCGCTGCGGGAAAGCCTCTTCTGCGTTACGCACTTGAAGGTAAGAAGTAAAAGTCGCCAATGTTGAAACTTGTCTGAATAAAAGGAGAGTGGAATGCACTTTACTTCGACCTGGGGAGAGCAAGAGCGATTGCGCCCGACCTTTTGTGGTTGTGAGCCAGAGGCGGGTCAAAAGTCTTGGTGGAGTTGGTCCATTACTGTGGCCGTTATCCGCACTTAGGTGAAGCTATCCGGCGGTGGGGCCCTGCGGGGAGCTTTGACCAATCACGCCAACGATGATTCTGGGCGAGGGAATCCTCGGGATGTCGCCAATTTTGATGGAAAACGGAGATTCGCACACTCTTTTCGGAGGTCGCACACCTTTTTCTGACTAAGCTAGCTGCAACCAATCAGCGACCGCCATTCAATTTCGTTGCACCACCTACCAGAGTGCTTTTTACCACTACACCTCCTACGCGCTGTACCTCCTACGTACTTTTGGCCTTCGGCCGGGGACTAGAGGGGCTCCGCCCGGCAGGGTTGTGTAATTAGTTAGCGCTCTGGTAGGCCGCCTCGCCTACGCTCGGGTCGCTTCGCTCCGACGGCCTGACCTCTGCCGGCGTGGGGCTGGGGAGAAAAGGTTGCGTGGGAAGATATAGAGGGGCTCCCTTGGCAACCGGATGCACCCGGTAACCGGACATAACCAATCAAACTCTGTAAACGTAAGCAATGACATAACAGGCCAAAAGTCTCATTCGTTTGTCCGGTTACCAGGTGCGTCCGGTTGCCCAGGGAGCCCCTCTATGTTGGTTTATGTACCTGTGTTGATGGAATGTATCGTGGGCCCCTAGTGAAAAAAAATTCGTGCACACAGGGCTGCATGATTAGTCAGAAAAAGGTGTGCGACCTCCGAAAAAGGGTGTGCGAATCTCCGTTTTCTTTTGATGTCCATTTCCCAGCTTCACCCGTTCGGCTATCCACGCCTCTCAGCGACGAATTGCCATTCCCACCGACTACTTGCCACGACTTCACTATCGTTAAGTCTTGCTCTGTCACATTCAGTCAAAATGGTGCGCTCCGCCCCTCCCCAGGAACTCAATCACGGCTGCACCAGCTAATCGCGCAACCACAGGCCGGCCAAACCACCATCTACAAGCACGTCACCCCCGAACATGACAAGGCTACCACGACGCGAAAGGCTAACCGATAACTCAAAGTGTCCTCTTCCGCAACAACTTCGTCATGCTGGGTGCTGTCTTCGCCGGTGCCTTCGGCTTCCAGATGTAAGGGCCCCCCCCCCGGGCGAGTGGACCTGATCCGCACCCGACAACATGATGCGCAGGGCCAGATGAAGCTTACGAGACCGCGTCAGGGCCTACGACGTTACAACGACAAGAATCTGGGACAACATGAACCGAGGAGTATGATTCCACCCACCGTCCACCCATGCTAGCGGTGTGAATCCACGTGGGCAAGGGGCTAACAACCACACAGCGTCAATGGAAAGACATCAAGGCCAAGTACCTGGAGGGAGCTGAGGAGGAGGACTAAAATAGTCTGCAAGCCGGGAAGAGACGACAGGGTGCGACGCAGTTGGGTCCAGTAGGGTGGAAATTTGGCCTCATACCGGACGACCCCGACGAATGTACTTGTACAGGCATAGACGAGGGCTGCTTAGACGAAAATGACAACGAGACGAACTTGACCGGCTTATTTGGCACCCGGAAACCACCGTTTTGATCGTTGGCAGGCGAACGCTTGGAGGACGTCCCGCGCACTTCGAGACGTGGCCAATGACGACTGCTATGACCTACCTGGTGAGTAGGGGCCCAGCAAGACAGCAAGACAGCAAGACAGCAAGACAGCAAGACAGCAAGACAGCAAGCCTGGAGGTATCGCATTCTGAAAGTCTGCAAGTTATCCCATTCAGCTACTGCCAATACTTTTGGCCGCCACTCTTGCCCCTGTGCAGGCCGGCTATTGAAATATCAGAGGTTTGGTGGAAGGAGCAGGCCAGTTTGTGTCTGCTAGATGCGGCCGTATTCAGGTGCGCATCTACTGATAAAACGCATCATGCGTTAGGATACAGCTCTTTACGTGCGAGCTGCTCATCGACAAATGCTGCCTGGCCGGAGCGTACCTGCTCCTACCTAGGTACCTTGTCCCGCCGCTTGATGAATCGAGGGGAGAGGCAAATCTTAATGTCAGGACTGCACGTGGGGCTCAGGTAAAAGAATTGCAGTAGAAGAGCAATCTATTGATACCTTGCCTGTCGAGTGAAGTCTGAATGGGTGGTACGAGGGCGTGTGCACTACACTCCATGCCACGCACCCCTGACCCTAGGCCGGAAGTACCTGGGTATCTTTATGCCTAGGGGCGCACTTTAGCGGGCTACTTACTTAAGTAGGTGAAGCTGTGACGTTTGTAACGACAACCCATCTACTTGCAGGGCAATTGTCCATAGCACCTTATACGACAGCACGCACTTGTCATCCCGCCGCAACTTGCGACCATCATCAGTTGTGACCCTTTTTTTACGACAAGATCTCTAATCCGGTATTTCAAAAGTTTATGTCGATTTCGTGAAGCAAATTTCTTGCAGCGCTCCAATTGCAACCCGGTCCAATTACTAGGGTAGATGGGAAATCGTATTTGTAAGTACTCCTTTCCGGGCGTTAGCTCTTCGTCCGGTGGCGGTCACTTGAACCCCGCGCTCAGCACTTCTTCTGATCTTAACTTGGACCCATCTAGCTTGCCACTACCGATTGCTCGTCGTCGACGGGGCTGGCGATACTCCTCTCGAACAAGTCGTGAACACGCTCGACAAGTTGCCCACAAGCTTGCGTCCGGGTCGCGCGACATCGACATGAGCTGAGCTCACCACCAAGATGGACCCTACAATGTCGACACAGGAGCTGCAGCTCTGTCAGTTCCTGATGGAGCTACCCGCCCGGAAACGATACCGATACAACAAAGAGTCAGAAGACCTTCTGCTCGAAAACCTCTTTAGGTTCATGTCTGGCGGCAAGGACGACTACTTGAGGCTCTTCTTCCCAAACGGAGGACCCGTGGTCGATGGCACGGTCCTCAAGCTGAAGGATGCCCAAGGCGCTGTCGAGGGAGCGGAATACACCGAGACCGCTCGAGGTATGGCGTGTGGGCACATTTTCAAGGCAGGGGAGGCTTCATATAGCTGCAAGACGTGTGGCACTGACGACACCTGCTGCCTCTGCGCAAAATGTTTCGATGCCACGGATCACACGGGACACATGGTTCGGATTAGTATCTCGCCCGGCAATAGTGGTTGCTGTGACTGTGGTGATCCGGAGGCATGGAAGACCCCCATGTTCTGCACAATACACTCGACCTGGGAACACGAGCAACCGAAAGGCAAGGACAAGGAGGTTGCGAGGTTGCCAGACGACCTACTCTTCAGCGTCCGCATGACGATCGGGCGGGTTATCGACTATCTCTGCGACGTGATATCGTGCTCTCCCGAGCAGCTGCGGCAGGCCAAAACGGTCGACTCTATAAAGCACGACGAGGAGATGTCGAGGCTAAATTCAACATACCATGGTGGCGACGTAGGGTCCCCCGGGGAATATGCCATTGTCCTATGGAACGACGAGAAACACACCATCACAGAGGTTAGAGACCAAGTAGCCAGGGCGTGCGCAATGACGCAGCGAGAGGCTCTCCAGAAGGCCTATGAAACCGATACTATCGGGCGAAGTATCCTCACCTACGACGAGAATGTTGAGACTCTTCTCACTCGGGCCAACACCTTGGAACAAATTCGCGTGACGGTTACCATACGTTCTTCACGCGATACCTTCCGGGAGCAAATGTGTGGCACAATCATCGAGTGGTTGAAAGACATCTCAGGGTGCGCCGTGGGTCAAGATTCCTCCATACTGCAGGTTATTGTCTGCGAAGAACTCCTGAAACCATGGCGCATGGGAAGTCCAGCTACACACGCCATCGTTGGCCACGAGGGAATGGACGACGAGGACAAGGAGGACCAAAAAGAAGAGAATTCCATGAATGTCTACACTCAGTTCGCACTGTTGCAGGCTGCAAGGTTACAACAGGCCAGAGAAGCCGTCAGACGTGGTCAAACCAACACAAGGAACGTGGAAGAGAGCGACGATGACGATGACGACGATAGTGACGCTGATGGCGAAGATCACACTCCATCTTCGCAGGGGGACATGGATGAGGACGTTGATGACGATGAGGAAGACGTGATGATGCTTGATTCGGCCCCGGGCGCCGCCGGCGACGTCAACATGTCTGACTGGCGAGGTGATGAGGCTTTAGAGGCAGATGAAGCCACCATGGCGGGCTATCCACCGCCGCCTCCCCCTCCGGTGCCGAGTGGCCCACGTCGCAACATCGGAGACCGAGACCTGACCCCGTCTGATTCTGACACTGCAGAGCCTCTCATACCGTCATCCATATATGCAAAGAACAACCTCGACGTGCCGAAAACGCCTGGCATGGCCCACGAAGAACAGGCAACGCCGCCTAAATCGGGTAGGTACTGGATGCTCGCCCCCGCCGCATACGTGGAGACGGAGAATGTTCCGACTTCGGAGGATCTGTTCCAGAGAGTCCGCCTGGACTGGATGATCCTATTTGATCTGCGGATGTGGAAGAAGGTGCGCAACGATATGCGATCCCTCTACATCTCCACCGTCGTTACGATCCCAGAGTTCAAACGCGTTCTTGGCCTCCGTTTTGCAGGACTCTATACAACTTTAGCACAACTCTATCTGATTGGAGACCGAGAGCCAGACCATTCGATCATCAATCTTTCCCTTCAGATGCTCACAACACCCTCGATAACAGCAGAGGTTGTGGAGCGCGGCAACTTCTTGACCAGTCTTTTGGCCATCTTGTATACCTTTTTAACGACTCGCCAAGTCGGCCATCCGTGGAACGTATCTGATAGTGCTGTCTTGGCCTTCGACTCGGGGTCTGTGACCAATCGGCGCATGTACCATTTCTTCGCCGATCTCAAATATCTTTTCCTGTCGCCGCATGTCCAGGAGCGTCTGAGAACAGAGGACCGGTACATGTTGCAGTTCCTCGACCTCGTCAAGCTTCACCAGGGCATATGCCCGAACACAAGAGCGGTTGGGGAACACGTCGAGTACGAAACCGACACATGGATCAGTGCGTCACTCATAACGCGAGAAATCAATCGACTGTGCCGCCTCTTCAGCCGGTCCTTTACGGGTGTCGAAGATGCAGACGGCGTTTGTCGGGCCATCCGTCTAGCGGCAAAGACTGTGATTGTAAACTCCATCGGTGCGGAGCGCGCGCGGTTCACCCAGGCTGAGATCAAGGACGAAGTTCGCTTCAAAGCTTTGGGCGACTTTGAATTCGATGGCGACAAGTCCAAATACGATGTCGTCAAGTTTGTGGTTGAGGAACAGCCCATCAGCTTCCACCACGCCCTCCACTACACGCTGTCCTGGCTCATCGAATGTGGCAAGTCTTTGACTGTCGAACAGTTGCGAGCTATTCTCAGTTTCACAGCACAGGAGCTCAAAGGCCACCCTCGTCTCATGGGCAAGCGGCAGATGCCGAGACGCGATTACGGGCCAGAAGATTTCCTCATAGCGGCGTTCGACTATCCCCTGAGGGTCTGCGCCTGGTTGGCCCAAATGAAGGCGGGAATGTGGGTTCGCAATGGCATGAGCCTAAGGCACCAAGCTGGAACCTATCGTGGCGTGGGCCAGAGGGATGTATCTCATCACCGAGACATTTTCTTGCTACAGACCGCGGTCGTGGTGTGCAACCCGAGTCGAGTGCTTGCATCCATTGTTGATCGTTTCGGAATGGAAAAGTGGACCAAGGGCTTCTTCGAACAAAAGTTGACCGCTCAAGATGACGCACAGCACTTGGACATTGTTGAGGACATGATCCACCTCCTCGTTATTCTACTCAGCGACAGGACATCTCTGATCCGCACTGAAGACGAGCCTAACAGCCGCGTTTTGGCCATGCGCCGCGATATCACTCATGTGCTCTGCTTCAAGCCACTCTCGTTCACCGAAATAGGAAACAAGTTGCCCGAGAGATATCAAGAGCAAGAGGACTTCACCAAGGTTCTTGACGAGATGTCTAACTACAGGGCACCAGAGGGCGTCTCAGACATAGGCACGTTCGAATTGAAGCCGCAGTTTGTTGAGGAGGTCGACCCGTATATTGCCCACTACAACAAGAATCAGCGGGAGGAGTCGGAGATGGCCTGGCGCAAATGCGTGGCCAAGAAGACTGGCAGGCCCGTTGAGGATGTGGTGTATGAGCCGAAGATACGTCCTATTCCTGGCGGTGTCTTCGCCGGCCTGGCCGATTTCACCAGCACTGGCATGTTCGCCCAGATTGTCTATTACAGTCTTCTGTACCCGCTTGTATGCCAGAAGCTCACGCCAACCGTACCCTACACGAGGGTCGAAACATACTTGCAAGTGGTACTGCACCTTATCCTCATCGCCATTGCCGAGGACGAGCCATCTGAGCCGTCAAAACCGTCGTTTATTCACACCGCCTTGACCCAAGTCGCGCGAAGCAACTTTATGCAGGACGCGCCTGCGTCCAAGACTATTGTGTCCCTTCTGGACATGATGTCAACCAAGGAGGAGCTCAAGGGTTGCCACCCTAGGATCGCACTTGTCCTCAAGCGCATGCGTCAGAAACGGCCATCCGACTTTGAGGCAGCATATGTCCGGCTTGGTGTGCCGGTGGATAGAATCAGCACCGCCTCGCCGGCCGCCATCGCCAACGCCGATGAGGAGCGGGAGCGCAAGAAGAAGGCGGCTTTGGATCGCCAAGCCCGTGTTATGGCACAGTTCCAACAGCAGCAAAAGACCTTTCTTGCGAATCAGGGTGATATTGACTGGGGTGATGTCGATGACTTGGCGGACGAGGATTTGCCCGAACCAGTGGAGGAGAAGAACTTCTGGAAGTACCCATCCGGGACATGTATCCTTTGCCAGGAAGACACAGACGACCGTCGGCTATATGGCACATTCGGCTTCATTAGGGAGAGCGGCATCCTGCGTCAGACGGATCTATCGGACCCTGACTTCACTCGAGAGGCATTTCACACACCCAAAGACCTCGACCGATCAGCCGAGCCCATTAGGCCTTTCGGAGTGGCACACGAAAACCGCAAGGACGTGCAAAAGGTCAACCAGCAGGGAGAGACTTTCATGACGGAACGCCAGATCATTGGAAAGGGATTCCCTCCCCACGCAGTAAGAAATGGGCCAGTCTCTGTTGGTTGCGGCCACATCATGCACTACAGTTGTTTTGAAGTATACTTCGAAGCGACTCAGCAGCGACACAAGCAGCAGATCGCGCGCCACCACCCCGAGGACCCGTACCGCCTGGAGTTCGTGTGTCCGCTTTGCAAAGCTCTGGGCAATGCTTTCCTGCCAATTGTTTGGAGGGGTCAAGAGGAGTCATACCCTGGTGTGTTGCAAACTGCGACCGAATCTCAAGTATCTTCTGAAGCATTCGCGGTCTTCCTCAAGGACAACTTGTCTTCTATGCACAATGCTGCCCTGGCATTGGAGTCTGGGTCTCATTCAAGACAGAGGATGTTCTCGCAATACACCAAGGGAACACTACTGTCCAACCTGGCAGAGAAATCATCACACCTTGTCTTGGATGCTTGGGAATCAGGCTCACAGACGCCATCTGTTGGTACGCCTTGGGGTAGCAACACCCCTGAATCAAGTGGACAGTCGTCAGGAATAGGCGAGAATAGCGGCTCCATGTCAGAGCTCGTGACTGTCTACCGTCGCCTCCGAGACACTCTCCGGCGGAACGGTCTCACGGGAAGACATGCGCCCGAGCAGTTCGAACGCGTGAACGAGTCCGTGGGGAATCCCACCGATCTGTGCGACAGTGATGTCCTGGCCCAGACTGTGGGCTTCTCGATCTCGGCTGTGGAGATTCAGCAGAGAGGGCAAGACTCCGAGTACGGCTCGCTTCTGCTCGAGAAGATACCGGAACAGGCTCTCACTCACCTACGCATCCTGGCAGAGACGGTCACGTCGTACATCGCCATAGGTGGCCAGAAGTACGCCGGCAAGAACCGAATCGAGAGGGAATTCAAGAAGGACAGCGAGAGGCAACACTTCCAGCTGTTCGTCCCGGGCGGAGATGATAACTTGGCTGCCCACCCACCCCTCCTGACACAGGACACATTCATCTTCCTGTGTGAGAGCGTCTTCGGTTTCTCTGCAGCGAACGGCATCGACGTTTCACATTTGCTGCGTGTGTGCTATCTTGCTGAGATAGTCAAGGTTGTCTACCGCACGGCCAGGATCACGTTCCCTTACCATGAGTGGATGTCTGGCGAGGGTCTTGAGGATAGAAGTCTGATCAACTTTGCCGAGTTCTGCAAGACCGTCTTCAACATGGACCTAGAGCATACGATACCCGGTGACGCAACCCCTGCTCACGAACATGGTTTCAACCAGCCTTGCTTTCAAAGCCTTGCCGACTTCTACACCTTCACCAAGAAGTACGCCCAAGTGTTCCTCCGGAAATGCGTTGTGCTGCTCTATGTCAAGTACGGCGTCGATTTCAACAGCCACATCTCACCCCAACCAGAGCAGGACGAGCTTGACCGTCTAACCGAGGCGCTTCGCCTGCCGGATTTCGACAGCATGTGCGCAGCTCTCACCCCACTGGGGATCCACGTCGGTTGGCCAGGCTCCCTATGCGACCAACTCGTCCGTGGTTGGATTCGACATGAAAAAGCACACTACTGGGCAAGAACAAAGTCCAGAGACCTGGCAGTTGCAGGTGTTACGGATCGGGACCACATGCTCAGCCACCCCGGCATATTTGAACTCGTGGGTCTTCCGATGAACTATGATACCCTCATAGAGGATTGTACCCGGAGGCGATGCCCGCGGACCGGCAAAGATATCTCTGATCCAATGATTTGCCTTCTGTGTGGTGACGTTTTCTGTGGTCAGAGCATATGTTGCTCGGCAGAGGACACTACCACAACACTCCGACGCCAAGGCAGTAGGAGAAGGATCGGTGGGGCCCAGCAACACATGAGGAAGTAGGTTCAACACATTCAATGATGACCATCAATCGTACGGCTTGGGATCAGAAGCTAACATGCCGCAACATCAGGTGCCAAGGGAATGTTGGGCTCTTCATCAACATCCGCAAGTGCGCAATCTTCTATCTGCACAGGCTTAGCGGATCGTGGAGCAACGCACCATACATGGATAAGTACGGCGAGGCGGACATGGGACTGCGGCATAGCAGGCAGTTGTTCCTTTCGCAGAAGCGCTACGACTCGATGCTGCGAACCATGTGGCTTAGCCACGGTGTCCCATCCTACATCTCGCGCAGGCTTGAGGCTGACATTAACAATGGCGGCTGGGAGACCATTTGACTAGATGGTAGTGAAGAAAATTTCGAGGATGAACTCGAGTTTGTGGACGACTTCGTGGGGGAGGACGAGAGGGACGATGAAGAATGGGACCCCAGACCACCCCCTCCTGTCACCACCGCGTTCCGAGGGCTTGACGCGCTTCTTGAAGTGATGCGCCAACCGTTCCCTCCGCCTGTAGGACCCATTGACGACATCCGGGAGACTGACGGCATTGCACCATGGGCCTTGAGCAATGACGAGGAAGAAGAGTATGATGACTACGACTACGAGGAAAACGACGAGGCCGGCTGGGAGCCGCCCGTGTTCGGCTGGGCACCTGTGCCTGTCGACATCGACGCTCTTCTCAGTGGGTTGCAGAGCGTCTCCGATGCCGAGGGCGACCTCGAACAGTACGAGTCGAGCATCGAGGCAGAGGACGACGAGACAGGTGATATCATCACTGCCTCTGAAGGCGTTCCCTTCCCCTGGGGAGGCGGGGGAGACCATCGTGAGCCGCCTGACGACTGGCAGGAAGAAGACGGCAACGATGGTGTGGGTCAATAATCCACTTGCTGCGAGGAGCGCAGCCAAGAGAGGCCCTACTGACGCCGATGAGGGCCATAGTGAGCAAGTTTGGCGGCGAGCCAGTAGGCCAGCAAGTGATCCCGGTGTTACAGATTATTGAGTTACAAGGTTCTATTGGTTTTATATACAGGGGCTTTTTCCCCCGGACGATAGCAAGGCTCAAGACGCATACCACAGCAGCGCCAGGCCTGTATTGGTACTCCATGCACGTTATGACAGTTAAACCCCAACCACCCTCATAGACAACAATAAAATTGATGACTTAATTCCCCGTGATGCTAAATTGACTTAATTTTTGGATTGCGGTGTCCTTATGGGCTGTGCAATGCTAACTGTTGAGACTGCGTTCGTTCGGCTCGACCACCGACAAGGAGAACCCAACGCCTGCGCTATGCTTTTTGCTTTGCTTTGCTTTGCTATATGAATATCCGGTTTCCAACATCTGCTCCATTCCTTTAGACTTTTACCCCAGTCTCGTCTTGATGCCTGGGTATTATTCCCACTAGGAAGCACCCACCCTTGTCGCGCGGGACCCAACCCATTACTTGCGTCCTATTCTGTCATGGGGACGTCCTCATTGACCACGGCCTCCGATCCGGCACTCAATCCGAACTTGTCGTGGTCATGCCCGTTCTCGCCGTTGACCTGGCTAAGCGCAGTCAGACGTACTCCCTCCTGGCCTTCCGTCGCATCATGCTCGCCAGGCGGGTATGCGCCGTTCATATGTGGGCTCGCACGGCCCCCGTCTTCCTCCGGCGCCGGCTCCGGCTGCTTGTGGCGGTGAACCACGATCCGCTTGTCGTAGCCGCAGGTGACCATGGTGCCCGAGGCACTGTGGACGTCGACCCAGAAGCAGACGCCACTGTGGGCGCCGGGGATGCGCTGCACGATCTCCTTGGTGCGCACGTCCCACATGACGACGTCGCCGTCCTCGCTTGCCGAGGCGACAAAAGGGACGCCTTCGTCTTCGTATTCTTCCATGTCATTTTGCTCGTCTCCTGCTGGCCCTTTTCCATCCATTGCCCCATCCATTGCCCCATCCATTGCCCCATCCATTGCCCCATCCATT